>JANHGB010036258.1:0-29566 GCA_026283785.1 Coracopsis vasa | reverse complement strand
CCTGGCAGAGCATGAGACTCAGAAAGTCCTTGGTCAGAGTAAACATTACTGAGCAGCAACTAAAAGCATTGGTGTTATCAGCACTGTTTCCAGGCTGAAAGTCAAAAACACAGCACTGCACCAGCTACTAAGAAGGAGAAAAATGAGTGCTACTGCTGAACCCAGGACATAACCCTGGTATAACCTAGCACTAAAGTGCAGGACTGTGATCAAGAGCTACTCAGCCTCTCACAGAAATAAGAAGTCTAGAGAGACCATCCAAGTCAGAGAGCACAGAGCAGTGAGCTGCTGAGGCAGCAGTCACAACTGATGCTGCCTGATTCCCACCTGAAGGTAAAGCAGGTCTATTAAAAGCAACACACTCAGCCTCACCTGTGAGCACACAAGGAGATGGCCTCACAGACACAAGATGACATTTTTACATGTAAGGCACCCAAGATATCCAACATAGTCTGCTCTAGCTTCAGTGATAAGCGGATTTTATGTTTTCCTGCCCAAAAGTGGCGAGGTCTGCAATCTGCCAAGGAATGACACAAAGAGACCTCTCTCACCACAGAGAGGTCTTCATCAGAGGTAGGTAAAAACAAGTTTCTCTGTCACTGGTGCCATACAATTACCAATAATATCTTCAGCCTGAGAACGTGGGTACAGAATAACACTGACATACCTGTGCCTGAAGTGACAGATATCATTCCTGCCATACATTGTTTCCTTTCAACATCCTAGCAATATCATTTGATGTCTTTTCTGGCTTCAACTACTGCTTATCTATAGGACACTACCATCAACATCATTGCAAGGACAATTGGGCATCTAGTTACTGGATGACATGCAGTCAGTACACAGCGGCTATCCAGCCAGCCTAACTGGTCATTTCACCTACCCCCTTCTCATCATTCTTTCATAAGTAAAGCCTCAAGAAAAAGTAATTTTTTAACAATTCTACCAGTAAACCCGAGGAGGAATGATGAGGCACATGGCAGGGAAAGGAGTGAGGGGCAGGGGGAAGCAGAAGTGTTATAAGCTGCTCCCCATAAAGCCATCGAGTTGTGTAATACACCCCCAGCTTCTAAATGTCAGCAGTAATGAGTAGGTTTTCTCCTGCCTCTGCAAGTTTTCCATTTCTCTCCAGGACAGAACTGAAGGCTATGTGGGCAGTAACAAGGGAAGAAGTAGGCAAACCAAGTGACAGATATTTGTCAAAAAAATTGGACAGAACATTCCCACATCCTCTTCAAAATTTTAGTTGCTATAGAATCACAAGAATAGCATTGGGCTATAAAGGCACTGTAAACCAATAATGTTCTCTCATTGTCCAAACTAGTTGAGGGGTAAGCAGGAGAAAAATACAAGACTAAAACCAGAGCCATAAGCTATTAGGAGCTCTTGTGACTGAAGGAAAATTGGTTTGAGCCCTCCTGTGTGAAATTTCTAGGAAGTAATAAAGTTAATGAAAACCTGCCATATCCAGATTCAGTACAGAGATTTACTGATGGCTGTGACAGCACAGTATGATCTGTCAATTTGCTGGCTACCCTCAACAGCAAAATACTTGGACTTCCTTTATCAAGGACATTTTATCCGCACTCAGACTGAAATATACTACATCCTAACATACCAGGACCTTAATAGATGTGCCATAGGGACACCATGGGGGACTTGTTTCCTCCTGCGGGAATTTTAACTTGTCAGTACTAAAGCAAAGCTGAAAGATGCATTGGCCATTGTTTCTGAAGCACTTTGAACATAAAGAACCTGATACAGTGTTAGTAAGACCACCTGCACTGACTTTCACCTGTTCAAGAAGAGGCCAGAGCATCCCAGAGCTGAATGTCCTGAGGAAAGGACAAACCTGGGCTGGGATGAATGCTAAGGAAGGGGCCCAGGGTGTCTGCTGTGCTGTTCTGCTGTTTCCACCACAAGAGGAGGAGGGTAGAAATGACTCTTGCCCTGGGCAAGCACAGAACAAAAGAAAGGGAGGGACACAAATATAATGCTTTTGCTAGAAGAAGATGTGATCATAATGGGACACGGGTAGGACAGAATGGTTCAGACTCCACACTTGCTTTTGTCCCCATCCGTCCTTGGTGTACACCTAGATCTTGTTGCATCACAGCATTCATTGCAGGCCTGAGTCTCTTGGTACATGCTCCAGTGGGATTTGAGTCCTCCCAGCCCCACAGGGCCTGCAGTTGCCATCACCACATAGGAACATTATCTGGGGTGGTGGCAATGTGTTGGAGTTGGCTCCCATTGGGACTCTTGTTCTTTAACCACTGGGACTCTTTAGGTAGCATGCAAGCCAAGCCTCTTCCTTTCTTCCAAATTACCATTCCTCTTCTAAAGAAAAGTTAATGAATCAGAATAAAACCAGGCAGTGTATGAGGAGGCCCTGGTGGGATGCTGGTCATGGCCAGCAATGCC
Organism: Coracopsis vasa; assembly: GCA_026283785.1. Classification (NCBI taxonomy): domain Eukaryota; kingdom Metazoa; phylum Chordata; class Aves; order Psittaciformes; family Psittacidae; genus Coracopsis; species Coracopsis vasa. Next base: position 27,142 of record JANHGB010036258.1, on the reverse strand, counting down.
CTGCTAGTGCCACAGCAGCTCATACCTTGCAGACAAGACCACAGTGACAAACAGTGCCTGGAGGCACTAATTTCATTATGCTGATAACTGCTTTCTTTTTCATCCCACATTTGGAAATGAAAGCAACTTCTAATCAAGAAGAGGAACCAATGCTGAAAAACAGGCAGGGGTTTTGGTTTTGTCTTTGGTGTGGGTGATGGCACAGCAAGGGTGTTTGCAGCATTTTGTTCTGGTCCAAGATACTTCCCACATAATTAGCCCTCTTGCTTCTGCGAAACTATCTCATATATACCTTCCCTAGTGAGCAGTCCCATTTAACCACAGCAGTCAAGTAGCAAATAAGACTTTGATTGTTCATGCTTATATTTTCCATCTTCAGCAGAGCACATATTTCATTTGCATTAGATTTTCCAACCAGTTTTCTCCCATCCATGGAAGACATAAAAGAGGTCAGTTAACTCCTAACTTTCTTGAGGCCACATCATTTCAAAGCCTGCTATCTAGATTCTCTGTTGCTCTGGAAAGTGAGGGAGAAAAAGCACTATATGAATAATTCTACTTACTTTGCTATGAGTTTGTGATAACAGTAATGCAATTCTCTCCCCAAAACCTCAGTTTTCCTTTCCAAGGTGATTGGCAAGATTGAATACTCCTACTCAATGTTTTCTTTTCTTCCAAATAAATTCATCATTTTGAGGTACGCTTGGTTGTTTTCCCCCAAAATGCTCAATATATTTAAGCAGTGACTAAAGACAGTAAGATTGCTGCTTTTCAAAGAAGTCAACCATGTGAGACTTCCCGTCTCTTCACCTTTAAGTGCATTAATAGGAATAGGAGAAAGGAAGAGCGTTCCCCCAAGACATATGGATTATAAAACCTCACAATAACAGTCTCTGGCCCTCATGGACCCAGGGAATTAATTCATCTGTTTACTTCTGAACAATAAGATCTCTGAACTCATAGAATCATAGAATAGTTAGGATTGGAAAGGACCTTAACATCATCAAGTTCCAACACCTTTGCCATGGGCAGGGACGCCTCACACTAAACCATGTCACAAAAGGCTCTGTCCAACCTGGCCTTGAACATCACCAGGGATGGAGCATTCATAACTTCGTTGGGCAGACTGTTTCAGTGCCTCAACACCCTCAAACCCTCACAGTAAAGAACTTCTTCCTTATATCTAACCTGAACTTCCCCTGTTTAAGTTTTAACCCGTTACCCTTTGTCCTATCACTACAGTACCTAATGAAGAGTCCATCCCCAGCATCCTTATAGGCCCCCTTCAGATACTGGAAAGCTGCTATGAGGTCTCCACGCAGCCTTCTCTTCTCCAGGCTGAACAGCCCCAAGTTTCTCAGCCTGTTTTCATATGGGAGGTGCTCCAGTCCCCTGGTCATCCTTGTGGCTCTCCTGTGGACTTGTTCAAACAGTTCCATGTCCTTTTTATGTTGAAGACACCAGAACTGTACACAATCCTCCAAGTGAGGTCTCACGAGAGCAGAGTAGAGGGGCAGGATCACCTCCTTCAACCTGCTTCTGAATCACTATGTTGAGGAAAAAGATTTATTTTAGATTCTATCCCTTGTAAATAGGCTTTTATTGGAAAAATTGTATGAGGAATGAGGAAAAGGGTGTACTTAACCACAAAATACTTTACTGAAAACTGGTAATTTAAGCCTGTTAGGAGATTCTCAAATAAATGATAACACAGAGTCCCTCTTATAATTAAGGTATAAATAGAATCTATAAATTGTTCACTTTTATGAAAAATTATAAAATTGAAAAGTATGTTAAATAAAGCAAACTATACCAAGAGTATATCTGTAACTTGACAAACTCCAGTATGTAATTAATGCGTAAACTACACTTCAGCTAAGCCTTTCAAATGTTAGCTAGCAGTGTGAGCTTCATAAATGAGCTGTGTCTGTCCACATTGTCTTATCTGTTAACCTGGAAACTTAGAAACTGTTTGGGCTGAATCTAGTCTGTCTCTCCATATCACAGGTAGCCATTCAGTACATACTTAATCAGAAAAGATCTATGAAGGATCTGTTCCCATGCAGCACAGTCCATAAAACACTTCCCAGGAGTTTGACGTTTGTAAGACGTAGCAGTTGTATACCACTATATATACTATAGCAATCAAAACTATAAATTGGCAAAATGGGGCAGAAGGCAGGAAAGAGAAAGGCGAATGAGTGCATTGCCTTTTGTCCTAAGCAGCAAGAAAAAATTTGAAACAGTATCAAGAAATGAATCTCACTCCAAGGGGATGCAGGAAAACAAACAAACAAACCAACAAACAATGTGCATTGCCAATGCAAATTTGAATGAAATTCTCACTGAGGAAATGTGGTGATACGTTTAACTTTGAGAATACAGGAAGACCGATCAACTGGACACTGGAGAAATTTCAGTATGCACTAGCACATGTAAATGTTCATTCTGCCTCAAAGTGTGGGATAGCTCTTGGGCTTCAGAAACTGGCAGTTGCCCAACACAGAAACCAAGCAGAAAAAGAAATCTTTTTCTGGTTCCTTCAGCTGACCAGAAGCAGCCCTGAAATGTGGAATTCATATAATAGAAACATAATCCATGCTCCTTGATGCTAAACATACTCTATTCAAGGCTTTCTAGAAAAGTTTAAGTACTAATACTCCAGATCTGCTGTACAGTACCTTTTCATTGAGCACCAGCCTTACATCTTAAGGATTTTAAGTATCTTAAGACAGTTAGCTCTGTTTCTGTACTACACTGTGTGCCTATTTTATGTTTTAATTTTATGCATTAATAGAAACCTTCTAATTTTCATTATAGATTTATTTGAAATAATTTTGTATCTTTACTATTGTTGCCAGTGTTAAACTATAATTATGCCTATTAATCCTGATTTTTTTTCCCTCCAGAGCTATTCCTATAGTTCACATATTCCTAAACTTTTGTTTGATAAGGGATAGCTCTTGCATAGTAACTCTGATAACAGCACACTAACAGAAGTGTTTGCTATTTGTCTTTTTGACACCAACTGTGGTAGAAAGGCTGAAGACAAGTTGAATAATGGATGTTTCTCGTAAATCTAAAGAATAATGAAGCTGGGTCTGAATCTGCTTAGGAAGTTAGTCTGATGTGACTTCAATGGTGAAATTGAGGTTGGTTATGCAAATTCCTATGGAGGTGTAATTTTTAATCTTTCTTTTTCCTCTGAAACAAATTGAATGTTTTACCTGTAGCCGTGTTTTCCAATTTGTCCCGGTGGATTATGCGCTGTCTCTGTATTTGTACCTGTGCAACTAGGAGGAGATGCATATCATATCACTGCAAAAGTCTGAATTCAGATTTTATATAGAAGGGGAAGACACATAGAAACGCACATGAAAACATACAGAAACTCATTGTTTTGATAATCTGTTTTTCCAGCATATCTTGAAAACATTTAGCTTAACAAAGTTCTGGATCTGCTACACTGCTGCTGTCCTGCAACTTTTGTATCAGTGCTGATATTTGTAAGACTAACTCACAAGCACATCTGAAAACTGTTCAAACATTTGTTTCCTGGTTTAGTGGGTTAAGCTGGTCAAGACCATAGTTCAAAACTCACCAGAGATACTCAAAGACAGGAACTCGGGATTGCAAATCTGGGAGCACAGAGGGGGAGAGAGAAAACACCACTTGTGTTTTCATGGCAGCAATCTGTAAATTCAGATCTCTGCATCTAATGGAATCATACTGTTAGGATGCACTTCAAATGATCAGGTTGGCCTTCTCTCTGGCCCAGATCACGCTGGCAGAGGTATCATATTTTCTCCATGTCTAGCTCCATATTCTTGCTTGCTGCCTTTCACCAATGCATGCAATGGTGGAAACAGCCACATCAAAATAAGAAGTAACTCTAGATAAAACAGTAATTTTTGACAGATTACACTTCTAGAGTAGCCATGAAAGCAATAGCTCGTAGCAGGTGACAGGTAGGATGTCTGAGTCTGTAGAAAAGAAAGGCTGGCTGTGTGGCAGTCAAGAAAAAATAAAATAATTTTGGCATTTGATGGGAGAAGAAGAAGAAAAAAAAAATTAAAAAAAAATATGCATGGATTGTTGTACACTGGACAAAGTGCTAGAAAGGTGTATGAAAACATCAGTCATGTAGCTCCAGACTGAGGTTTTGTACCTTCACCTTTTACCACAGGCTCAAATTTAATTTCAATAAATAAAGTCTTTGCAGCTGAAGTGAGTACTTTCTCTAATATTGTCATTCTGTTTGGACTATATAAAGGTCCAACAAGAGAGAAACAACATTTCTACTGTGTCCTTATCCGTCATCAAATATGGTACAAATAACTCAAACATGTAGTTATGTTCTGATGTTGATTTGGGGCTCTTCACAATCCAGAACATGGCCTATACACAAAATAGGTTGTTACACACAGTTAGTGTAATTTCCAAAAGCAGAAATGAATTCCACTACAAGGGGAAGTGGAAAACTTTTTCCTTTATATATGTATATTTTCTTTTTTTTTTTTTTTTTTACAGGTGTGGGTGGATGTGTTTTGTTTGGGTTTTTTTTGGTTTTTTTTCCCCTGGTGTCTCCACTTGCTTCATAGAATTCTGGAAGTTCTCCAGAAGATGATCATTTTGCATCATCTTTTTTTTTTACACTAAAGTGTTGTCAAAAAATTTTCTTGCATTAAGTCTTTGTCCATGTGTGGAATGCCTTCTAGGCCAATCTCAGTCTTCATCTCTTGGCCATCTGCTTCTGATAATCTAACTTTCAAATGGAAACCATCAGTGTATTCTTTCCTACTTGTTGAACAATTTTACTTCATTGATTTTTCTGTGAGATATCCTTCCAGATCCCTGTACACTCAGAAACCTAATTCTGTGGTTTGCCTTTAGTAGTAAGCAGGATCTCTTCTTCAATATCTTACTTACACCATAGTCATAATGGAACTTCTAGTCTCTTGTCTGTCCTTGTCAGAGTATTTTTGTCAAAAAAGTGCTTTTATTACACATCTGTGAGATGCTGACCTGTACCTCTTCTAGATTCATGGCAAAACAGGCAGGATCAAAAAACTAAGAACTACTTTCTCCATATCCTGATATGTCAAGGTGTCTTCCTCTGACTGCTCTGTTAAGTTGCCTACAATTGAGAAGGATCTTAGATCAGAGGAAAACAGCTAGAAAGTCAGAAAGAGTCAGTTGGTATTTCTTAAAGGGCTGAGAAACGGTGCAAAAGCTCATTACTGGAGGCTATCATTATTAACAAATACAGTTTTGAGGGGATTCACTACATGTGTAATGGAGACAACGTGAGGAGTAGTTTTCTGTACATCAGGAAGTCTTCTCTTTAATGGTGCATTTTGGAAGACGTCAAATTAGTTATCCACCTAAAACATCAAAATTATATGTTGTTGAGTAATAAGTGGACTAACTTTTAGGATTAATACCCATGCGTAGCAACACATGATGTTAATAATAATTTTAGTGTCTCTTAAAGGAAGAAATATTTTTTCAGTAATGAAGTAAGCTCTAGAAGTTGTGGAGATGTGTGTACCTTCTAACACATATTTTCTGTCTGTAATAGAAGATGCGCAAAATTCCTACGAATTGATGAAGGTTAATATTTTTTAAAAAATTGGGCATTTCCCTGATGTTGTTTGGATAATATATAATCTTTGCAACTGGGGATTTTTTTGTTTCTCTTTTCTTCTAAGATACCAATGAAGTGTTCCTCTGGGAACATTTGACTTCATTTCCAAGATAAATTGGGCAATTACCACAGGTGATCACAAAGGCATATGTGCTTCCAAGAAAGGGAAAAATTAATGTATTACTCAAAGTCAGAAAACCAGAGGAAAAATGAAGCTTTAGTCTTGTGAAAATGAAATCTAAAACTTCCCCCTACCTTTGCTGCATTGTTAAAGTCATAGCCACATAAATAGTGTTGTGAAAGTTTCACATTCTTTTCCTTTCTGTGATTTGGCCAGAAGCCCAGTGCATTTGAATGCTTGCAGTTTTGCCTTCCAGGAGGATGTCGTCTGTCATTCTGCAGCTTCCTTATTGTGGGAAGTAGCCACTATTAAAATGGATGAGTGATCATAAAATCCTGAAATTTATTCCAAATTTCCTTTAAAGAGTAGACAAAAAATAATATTTTATTTATCAACTATCAGCAGTAGTGAGATCAGAATAAAAGCAGTAGAATTTCAATTCTTAGATCTGATTCTCATTCCAACAAATAATGGAAGCTTTTAAGACTCCAATATCTTCAGGTAAATTCTTCTAGGAATGGTAGGGACATTCTTAAAAGCTGTATAATCTCAAAAAAATTTATGAGTGATTTACTCACAAATTTATGAGGCTGTATTTTGAAATCAGTTGGGTTTCCTGGTTTTACCTACTTTCACTGGGCATAGTTTTTTGCCATAAAAAATATTTTCTTCAATCTTGTAACATTTCCTTTGAATCTTTCCCTTAAATAAAGCAAGGTCCTGTTGATTTTAGAAGGTAACTTCACAACATGGCGTTCAAACCCAAGCTAAATTACATGCATGCTGTGAATTGCAAACACATTTTAATAAAATTTCCTGTTCCTCCTCCTGATCAAAGGTAGCACCTGTTCAGCTCTGTGCAAGACTTTTCTCAAAACATATTCAAGAATCTAGAAAAAAGAGTGTCAATGTAATAGAATATCATTTGTATTGGGAAGCTATGATTAAAATAGAGTGATTGAAAATTGAGGTATCAACTGAGTTATTAATATCTTAGACTAGACCATTCGATAAATATTCAATATGACAAAAGGAAAAAGAATGACGCGAATTAGTTTAAGACATAGGTTCCTGTCTATACAGTAACTGCAGTTCTTTGAGAAACTAGTAATTTGACAGTTTTAGACTTCCTTGCAGAAAGTGGAAAGGGTAAGAACTTATGAAAACTCTGAAAATCACTATTCCTTTTTCTTTAACAACGATATTATGTCAAATTAATTATTTACTTTTTAATATTATTGCAAGATACTTTAACAGAAACCTTCTAATCATCATGAATAAAAATTAAAAAGTTATTGTATGCCAAAGTTGGCTTGGAAAGAAATATAATAAAAAGAAAAGCTTTTACCATGCCAAGCCTAATTGTTCCTTCTTTGCTCTTTCAGTATTATTTTCTACTTGTGCAAATTTTCAGGTATCAATTTAACAACTTTTTTTATTTTTTAATGCGTTTTTTTTGTTTGCCCCCCCCCCCTTTTTTTTTTTTTTTCTCCTTTCTTTGGTAGGCTTTGGGGTTTTTATATATATATATATATATATATATATGTATATTAGTGTTGCAGGGATTGGAGAATTTTAAGGAAATAGGACTAGGAAAATACACTCAAAAGTAAAAACTGTAAGAATAGCAGAGAGTAGGAAAATGTATATCATGATTTGAAAGAAAAAAAGCAATTGAATATCTACTGTGTTATCATTTATTATTTAGGATTTTTAGCCTTTTACTCTCATCTCACTTCTATTCATCTCCTGTCCTCTTCTGCATGGACATTTTCATAACAGGATTCAGTCTAAACTTTCTGTCAGGGAATGTGTACAGATGCTTTCTGATTGCAATGATGCTTTTCAACCAATGATAGAATAGATGAGGAGGGAGGCCAAGTTAAGGGGGAACAAGGAGACGGCATTTGCCAGTATCCTAATAATTTGGTACATTTTTGATGTCCTTAATAAAAGTTTGCATAATATAAAATATTTAGAACAAAACCATACTGGACAGTAATTGAATGAATAAAATTATAATGTCTAGTTATTGTGTATAAAGACAATATTTTTTATCTGTTGCAACATGATTAAAGTTAAAATTTGCTATCTTCATCCTGGTTTTAGTACAAAAAAGCTGTGTCATCATTATTGAACACCATCTGTATTAGTCTCTAAATATGCCTCTATTTCTGAGTCTTCAACACCCTACCTAGTTCTAAGAGCTGTGCTGTAATTGTCGTTCCCCCCCTGCTCTATCAAACAGGAGCCCCTGTTTGATACACAAGAATATCTTCTTGTGTAGAAGAAATTCTGTGGTACACAGTTTTGTCAGTCTTCCATTACTTCAGCATGTAATTGGCATCATCATTTTGGGGCACAGAAAAATCTCCCAACTCTTGTTTTAAGACCCAGAAGATTCGGGATATGAACTACACCAAACCACTTGAAATATGGTGTAGTCATTCAAGCACTGAAGTGATAATAACCACGTCTGTGCTATGATTCTACTTGCCTATAGTATAAATTTTCCAACCACCATCACTGCATCCATTATGTTTGGTGTTTATCTTTCTGCTTTTTGCATCTTGATGGTGAGGAAGATTTTCTGTGGAATCTAAGATAATACAAACAAAAGTGCTGTACAGTCTTTGAGCATCTGACTCCACATCTTAATCTTCTTCTTAAAGTATATGCAGTAATCTGAATGGCCATTGCAAAGGCAACTAATGCTTGCATTTCTGTGTATGTCCGTTTATTATTTGGGTCTTCTAAAAAGAAACTGGAAAAAAGAAAACCATTTGCTTCTTCACAAGTACAGTTCACATCTCAGGATCACGAATCTGTTACATTAAACTATGCCTTAAACTTGGAGGAAATTGTAGTACTAATAATTATTCCCTTATTTGTGGATTAATGGAGAGTTAGGAGTTTGTAGTGAATTTTGTAGTCGTCAGTTTCTAGTGAAGCAATGCATGAACCATGAATATTGATTTCTTTTTGGTTCTGCATCATGATGTTTTCCACTAGTTTTTGGTAGATAGTTGAGCTGTTTTTACACATTTTTATAATGGATAATTACTTTTGATATATTAATGAGATTTTCTATCTATGGAGACATAAGAGATTTGTTTGCTTCCACGTAGATATCTAATGACTTTTTAAGTACCTTAAGATACCTCGCCTAAAATCCAGTTAGCCATTTTGAATTTCCTGCAGTATCTATCTGAGACATTGTGCTGAGCAGGGAGATCTGACAAAAGAGTTGCAAGAGCCTTTTGGTCTTTTGCAGACACACGTAGACCCACTGGCTGTCTTTAAAAAATTAAGTAGCATGCTTTCTTCTAGCTGTCTTAGGAAGCTTTTTTTTTTTCTTCTCTGTTTTCAACTTTTTTCCTGAATTATAATCACACCACTTCTGCTTTACTGATTGCAAAGTCATAGTAGCTGTAATGCAGAAAAGTATATCAAAAGAAAATGCTAATGAGGGGTTTTAAAAAGTACTGTAAAAGGCTCTGATTAAATAAAAAAAAAAAAAAAAGAAAAAATCTACACATATCTAAAAATCTACAAATACTATCTCTAACCAAGACTATTGTTTCTTAAAATGGCACAACATCTGTGTTTAGGCAATTGAATCCTGTCCTTCTTAGTTTCTCAGAGTGATGTGCTATACCAAGGTGATTCTATCGCTTCAAAAATTGAATAATTAGGTTTGCTTCAGTTACTGGATTTGAAAAAGAACAAAATCAACAGCAGTGAAGAAAGGGCCTGTTACAATGTTTTTTTAGCACATAAGCTAGTGGCTGAAGTGCTGATACTCCGTCTTCACTAAGTAGAATTTGCCTGCTCAGTAATGAAATAAAAGTATGCTTATTATTTGGGTATTCTAGTTATCTGTATTTTAGTAACTTGCCTGTTACGAAACCAGACATGACTTGCGGGAGGGAATGTTAAGATGCATGACTTGGTCAAATCTGTGTATTTTCATAGGATCAGTAAGAAGCACCTTGCTTATTAGTGACTACTTTTCACAACTATTCTTTGAGAAAATTTGTCTATCTGTGCAAAGCTATCTTTTTTTCTTTTTTCTTTTTTTTTTTCCCCATATTAAGAAACAAGCATTGGAAATTTCTGTCTGATTTTTCATTCCTGGAAAAAAAATAAATGTAAAGCAGAATAGTTCTGTAACTGTAACTTTCTCTACTTATTCTTGTTTATAAAATGAAGTCTCACACTAGAAAAATTCTCTCTGAACTGTAATCCAGTTAATGTATTTTGATATTTTTTTCTGTATGATGAATAGGAAATATTTATTACTCTTAAAGAATTTTTTCAAGAAATTAACCCTAAAGAAAGGAAACTACTTGCTAGAGAGATTTATTAATCTTTCATCTCAAGTATCAAAAGTCTGTTGGTGTGATACAGGCAATGAGTTGTATGTTTATAATGTATTGAGGATTTTCTCTTTAACTTCATGGTATATGAAATAAAAGATATCTTTTAATATCTATTAAGTGGCTTAAATAAGTTTCAAAATTTATCTTGGAAAACCATGTTAATGGTAAAAGAATTTTTAAAAGTCATTTTGTTATTAGCAACTGGTTTTGTTTTCACTTATAATAGAGAAGAAATAAAGATTGAACTCAAGGAGGGGTGGTTGGTACACAGATTATTGCCTGCTCTATGTGACAAAATCTACAAGATGTAACAGTGAAGCAATGTGAAGAAACTGCTGCTGCTGTACTTTCCTACACTTAATATGTTCATTGGCTTACTGTGTGAATTAGAGTAACAAGATGTGTTTTCATATTCTTTAGACAATGAAACTAAAGGTTGCTTAAGGGTAAATCAGGGAACAAGACCATCTAAAATTTATTTGAAAATGAATGGAAATAATTAGGTCATACTTCTTTGGGGGAAAAAAAAGTTTTGGTTTGGTTTGATTTTTTTTAGGCATTACATTAAGAAGTTCAGCCTAAGTTCAAGCTCCTTAGGGAAGTCATCAGGGTCAGTGTCGGAAATGTTGTTTAAAATCCTTGGGTTTTGATCATGTTATATTTTATCTTCTTAGGAATGGCAAAATTCTATTCAGAAGAATGCAGGACTTGCATTTATTGAGCTCATCAATGAAGGAAGGTAATTAATTTTAAACCTTTTGAACAAGTAGTCATTTTACATTTATTCCATTGGGTGATAAAACTTCCTCACCATCTGTTCCAAAAAGATTGTAAAAAAGCCATTTTAATTGAGAGGTTTATTGTATAGCTACTTTATATAGTAAATATTTAATTTGGAAATGTGTAAATTCAGAAAATTTTGTTTATTGACAGAAGGAAATAGAGCTCCCATGAACTGTGTATAGGCTTGGGTTTATTTGAGAATTGAACCACCATTTTTCCAGAGCAGCAAGGTTGTTTAACCTATACAGTCCAGGGAGCCCAATCTGTAAACCCATCTGCTGCTCCATCTGTTTTAGAAGCACCATGTTCATTGTACAGATGCACTTCTTTTTCATTTCATGAAAAATTATTTTATCTAAAATTTCTGATCCAGTTTGAGTCTTGTAAAACACACAGGACATTATATTTATAAGAGCTGCTTTGCTTTGCAAATTGCTAAGATACTTTGTTATTAATCATTAAGTAATTTTAATATTATATCTATCTTCTACTCTGTGCAATGTTTGTTGGTACTCCCAGCCTGCAAGCCGGGCAGCCAAGGGAGACTCTTTGGCCTTCCTGGTAGTGGAATGCCACAGACAAGCAGAGCCACTTGTGTAATGAGCGTGACTCGTATTGGCCAGTACATGGAAACCATTTGAATCTAGATATCTTGGCATATGAAGCTGAAAAAAAGAAAAATATATATAGCTATAAGCCTGTTGAAGAGCTTTTGTCATTTTATATGTGATTTTTTTTTTTCACCAGTGGTATATCATCACCAAAGTATCAAATCTTTTCTTTATTATGGGATATTTTTTGTTTGGCTGATATTTCGGTGGTTAAATCATATATTTATTTAAAATGAAGTTTAGAAAACATCAGAGTATAGGAATATAGGAATATGAGTATCTGCAGAACAGGGGCATGTAGCTTATTACCCAGTTTTTGGTTGCTATACATTCTCATTAGATCCACTGTGCACACTGAACTTACACTGCAGTATAGCAATGTGAAATGTAGTCCTCTTTGGAAATTCTTCTTGCTACAAAGTGGCAATGCAGTATGAGTTTTTACACCATAATAGGGCTTACCTGAGTAGATAATTTACTGCATATTATACAATAAATATTACCTGGCAATAGACTGAATAACAACAGAAAGCTTATAGCTTTTATTCTCAGCAATACACAATCCCATTCTGACCTTTTTTATTTTCTCAGCCAGGCTAGTAAGGTCAGATATGATTTCATGCTCACTATTAATAAAATGCTCATTCTGAACAAATCCTATATCTGCATATTTTTAGCAGTCAGGTATTAACATGTCAGTGGACTTTCTACTTTCTTCTAACAATAACTTTTCAAACAAAGTAATATTTAAGAACTGCTGCTTAAATCTGATCAAAGGAATGTCTAATCAAGCTGCACTTAGACACATGTTCCTTCATATACTTCTATCAGAAATGTGTTTTAGAACAAGTGTGCACACATTGCTAGAGTGCTTTTCTCTACAATCAGCCCATTTGTTTTTAATTTACCCTTTTGGGTATAAAGATAATCCTTTAACTGGAAATTGTTATAAATATTTATTCTGCTTAATAGCTGAACTTGTGAATGCAATTCATCAATCATAGCTAGAGAATGCAATTGTGCAGTTGTCAACAATTAACAGGACATAAACAGTTGATGAATGTGCAGCTGAATTAAAGTGCTCCCTAGGATAACCTGAAATTATAAACTGAATCATTTAAAGGAATCTAACAAAGGATCTTTATAATTAAAACAAAGCAGGGTTAATGGGATGTAAAATTGCATATAATTGCTGTGCAATAATGAATGAATTTTAAATTATTAAAAGCAAAATGAAGACTAAGAATATTTTGAAGGACTTTCTGGCTAAGAGTTTGAGAGACCTGGGTAATAAATCAACAGTTTTGTGAAAGCTTTTTTTTTTGAGTGTGGAGGAAAAGGTTTAGACGCAATGCAGAGGAAAAGAGTTTTGAATATCTTCGTACAGAAGTCTATCTGATTTAATACATGGACACTAAAAGGTGATTTGCTGATTACCTAACTTTTGTTGTTTCTCCTTGAAATAATTCAAGTGCCTTTCTAATTTTTAACATTTTTAGAAATGTTCTGAAATAAAATATTTTAGTTTAATTATACTTAAAAAATATAACATCTATATTCCTCTCACTGTAATAAATAGCATTTTAATTTTAAATCAGTTTATTAACTGTGCTTATTTCCAGGTTTTGTTTGCTTGTTTTAGATAATGTCTTCTTAGGAAGATTTGAATGACACATTTGTAGAATTCACCATACAAACACTCTGACGCAGCTTTCTAAAAGCAGGAAGTGTTATAACAGGTTTTAGTATAAAAAGAGTATCTGCCTCTAGATTTAAATACTTTCAAGGGAAACATATGTGAAGATATTTAATTTGGAATTGTAGAATACCACTATAATATACCTGAAAAATTTAGAGACATCCTGGTTATGATCTTGAACTTTATGCTTCTTTTTAATCACTCATGCTATGAATATGTGATGTTGAGGTTATCACACATGTCAAGAGCTTTACTGATAGAAGCTTAATTAGGATTACAGATTTACATTTGGGTATACATGTAAGTAGACTTAATTTAAGAGCTGGATGCATCTGCCATGTTGGCTATAAAAGGAAACATGAAAAGAGTTCTCTAGGAATGATGTGGGAGAGAGATTATAACCCACATTTAAGTAGAGTGGTGATGAATAAGATCAAAAGAAAAGAATGTAGGGTGACAGGAACAACAGATAAAGATAAGAACACCCACCTCAAGTAAGTATGTACACAAATGCATACAGCATTTGAAGCAAACATTTCATTTGTAGCAATGAAACTAGCAGTAGAAATCACTCCACATGCTATCACAAAAGTATGACATCACTGGAATGAATGAGATTTGGTGCAACAGCCTGCAGTACCTGACAGAAGTGCTGCAATGGTCGGATATAAGTTCCTCAGGAAAGACAGATAAGTCTTTTCCCCTGGAGGTATTCAAGAGCTGTCTGGACACAATACTTAGTAATGTCTTCTCAGTGACCCTGCTTGAGCAGGGAGGTTGGACTAGATGATCCCCGGTGGTCCCTTCCAACCTCAACCATTCTGTGATTATGTTACATTCTCTGTGAAGAATCAGCTGAGTTGTGTGGAGCTCCTCAGTGGAATGGATGACAGTCTGTTTGATAACTTGCAGGACAGGATAAGAGTCCAGTAAGGGTAACAGCATGGTAAGGGTTTCTTACAGACCACTCATTCAGTGTGTCTGTCAGGGACACTGGCCTGTTGCCGAATGGGATGAGTGATTTAGTGACAGGTAAGCTCAATGCCTTATTTGCCTCAGTCTTCACCAAGGTTTCTCAAGCCTCTCTCTTTAGTGAAAGAGTTCAAGGAGAACAGCCAGCAGTGGGTGAAGACTGAGTCAAGAATTCCTTGAGATATGTAATACTGATGGGCTATATCTGATGGCAGGGAAAGTGCTTGCAAGGCTGTTCACTATTATCTCTGAAAGGTCAAGGAAACTGGGGCAAGTCGCAGATGCCTGGAGAAAGGCAAATGTGGCACCCATCTTTAAACTAGTCCACAAAAGCCAGAGAACTATAAACTGGTCAGCTTTTCTTCTGTCCCTTGGAAAACCATGTAGCAAGTCATTTTGGAACACATTTCTGGCCACATGGAGAAGAATGTAATGGAGAATAAACATAGGAATGGTTTAGCATTTGTAAATCTGACAAACCTGTTTGCCTCTTATAACTCAACAACTACATTTGTGGACATGAGGAGAGCAATGAACATCATTAACTTTCACATTGGCAAGTTTTCCATGCTGTGTTCCACAAATGTATCAGTTAGAATGCTATATTCTGAATGGATGGACAACTAAACGTATAGAAAACTGGCTACATAATGGGGCTCCAGGGGCTGTGGTTAATTGCTTGTACTCTACGTGGATGCCCTCGACAGGTGGAGTATCCCAGGGGTCTACCCTGCCTAAGAAATGGATGTTACAGATCATTATCCGTTAGTCTTTCAGAATTGGATTATTATCCTCATCTTCCATTTCTTTCCCCTTTTATGTTTTCACAACACTCACCTCTTAAAAAGATTACATTGTCCTTCCATTTAAAATAATTTATTTTTTACAGAATTTCTTCATTTTAAATAGCAGGAGTAGTCTGATCATAATTTAAATTTGAGGAAACATTAAAGTATTTTTCATCTCAGATTTAAAATTGTAAACTTTGTTTCTGTAATTTCATCTCTGTGCCTAAGTCTGCTTTTTGCCTTTAGCCATGAAAGTATACACTTTTGCATATCCACCTAACTGGTCATCCAAGCATACTTAAAATTCACAGGAGGCCTTTCTCTTTTAAACCTTGTTTTGTTCAGAGGTTTCACTAATTTCCTGGAAAGAGTAGCTGAATGTTTAAATAGATTGGAAATTTGTGTTTGTTTAAATTTAGATGAATTGCTGATTAAATCCTGAAAGGAGGCTAATAAAGACTTACATTCTTTCCATGTTACCTCAACGAGGATTCTTGGGTAACTGCAGAAAATTTTCTTTTGGACGTCCTCTGTTGCAGTTTGGCAGTTCTGATTTGTTTGGTTTGTGGTAAATGAGCTCACAGTCATTATTCACTGTCTGCAATACTTAAATGTTCAGGCTCTGTATATCTACGGTGCCATTTGCCATATTTGATTTACGACGTGCATTTACAGTTGGATCACTGGATATCCTTTGAAACACTTGATTAGTGCTTCAGTCCAAGAAGGATGGAGAAAGGATGCTGTTTCTTGTTTCCATCTTGACAATGACCTTGATTACAGGAGCCTGGAGGTCAGAAAGGGATCTCATCTCAATCATCCAGGAATTCAAGATACTTGGTCTTCAGACCTCATGGATAGTATGTAGCTGAGGGCTAGCAGAATAACTTGCAAAGGATTCCAGTCTGATGTGAAAAATCCAGTATATGCAAATCCACGTGGAAAATAACACTGGGGAAACAGTAGCACTCAGCTACAATATATGTAATTTATATATTACAATATATGAATATTATATTTATACATATTATATATATACATATTATAAATATGTTTGATTATTCTGTTTGTAACAGATGTCACAAAATTCTATTTCTGTATTGCCACTCTCACCAAGTGTAACTTTTGATTGGAGGAATCCTGTATCAACTGTGAGTGGCTGTTTTATAGAAATTCTTCCTAAATGTCATCTTCCACTGGTAGAGGATTCCTTTCGCAGATACTTCTGTAAAACTGGGCAGTGAATGTCTGTATCTTTGCTCCAGCTGAGATGCGAGCTTGAAGTCCGTTAGATGTAGTTTTTTTATAATCTCATACTCTTTACTACAGTTGTCCTCGCCCTACCTCCAGACTAATAGTCAGTTTGTGTTAGACAAAGCATGAGGAATGAGGTTTTTGGTTGTTTCATCACACATTGTCTCTGCTGCTCCTTCCTCCTCAGGGGAGGACTCCTCACACTATTCCCATGCTCAGGCATGGGGTCCCTTCCGCAAGAGACAGTCCTCCATTAACTTCTCCAGCATGAGTCCTTCCTACAGGCTGCAGTTCTTCATGAACTGCTCCAGTATGGGTCCCTTCCACGGGTGCAGCCCTTCAGGAACAGATTGCTCCAGCGTGTGTCCCTTCCATGGGTGCACTCCTTTGAGAACAGACTGCTCCAGCATGGGTCCCTCACAGGGTCACAAGTCCTGCATCCTGCAGCAAACCTGCTCCAGCGTGGCTCCTATTTCCATGGGGCCACAGGTCCTGCCAGGAGCCTGCTCTGCACTAGCGTGGGCTTCCCACGATGTCACATACTCTTTGGGCGTACGCGTGCTCCAGTGTGGGGTCCTGCGCAGGCTGTAGGTGAATATCTGCTCCACCATGGACCTCTGTGGGCTGCAGGAGGACAGCCTGCCTCACCATGGGCTGACCATGGGCTGCAGGGGAATCTCTGCTCTGGCACCTGGATCACCTCCTCCCCTCTTTCTTCACTGACCTTGGGATCGGTGGAGTTGTTTCTCTCACATATTCTCACTTCTCTCTCTGGCTGCAAATCTTTCTGTGCAGTAACTTTTTCCTTTTCTTAACTATGTTATCCTAGAGATGCTACCACCATCACTGATAGGCTCAGCTGTGGCCAGCGGTGAGTCCCTCTTGGAATTGGCTGTCATTGGCTCTACTGGACATAGTGGAAACTTCTTGCAGCTTCTCACAGAGGCCAGCCCTGTAGCCTCACTCTTACTAAAACCTTGCCATGCAAACCCAATACAGACAGATTCCTCTTGATTTATAAAATTGCTAGGCAAAATATAAAATCTTTGAGGAGTGGACAACTCTGTAGTTCACTCTGTAGTCAACTTTGAGTTTCACTGAGTCTGCTGTAGCTTCTGTGGCATTTCTGAAACATTAATTACCCTTCCTGAAGTTTATCTTGCCAATATGCTCATATTGTAGTCCAGTGGCCAGTCTTTGCGTGCTATAATTTCAAACTTTTCTCTAATAAATTCTTCATCATTATCCTTTTGCTAGAAATCAGAACCCTGTGTTAGACATTACCTTCTCAAGTTTATAGGAGTTTACTTTCAAAGTATTTATAGCAGTACTGAATCTTACAGAACTTCAAACTCTTCAAGTGAAACCAGTTTCTGAATCCTATTATAGATACCAAGTGCAACAATAGGTTTCATTTCTTACGAATGCCATTAAGAGTCATAGTTGTCAAAACAACTGTGTTTGGTGAAAAAGTGGCATATTTCCAGGCTTCTTCTTGGAAAAATTAAGCTATGGGCATCTGATGAAAGTAAGTCAGAGAAACATCTGTTTCCCTGGACATGCGAGTTGGCAGAACTTCTAGAATGAGTAGAGGAAGCAAGACCTTAGCTAAATTATAACAAATGTTCATTTTGTAATCTCTTTTGAAAATTGCTGCTTTGGAATGATCTGCTTTTTTAGTTTATCTCAAATAAAAGAAAGATTTGGTAACATAAGCACAGTTGTTTTATCTAGCAGCATAACTGCTACAAGCCCTCTTTCTCTCTGTGTGAGATTATTACTCGAAAGAACTGACTGCAGGATAGCAAAGTCAGTTCAGAGTAGTTAGTGAGACAGAAGTTTTCATCCTTCAATTCTGATAGGTGTGCATATACCACAGTTTGTCACAGTCCAGCAGTCTATTCCAATCCACATCTAAATGTGTTGCAAATATTTTATGCTTTTTACATGTTTCAAAGACAGTTTGGATATAGTCTTATGACTGACTTCATTTCCAAAACTCTAAACAAAACAAAAAAACCCAAAAAGTTATCCCAGGCTCTGGTTATTTACCTGAATGACTTCTTGGAATGTTGGATTCCATGACCCAGCCTTTTTAAACCCCAGTATGTGAAAAGCAGGGGCTTCTGATTGATTGCATATACTTTTTCACAATTTAGTTTAACCTGTAAGCACTCTAGACTTCTAAAGTAACCTTGCTGAGGACAGAATTCAGGAAAGCAAGCCTGATGGATTTAAAATAGTTTCTTACCTGCTCATTTGCGACATTTGAAAATAACTTGTATTTATGAATCAGCACATCCTGATACATATTTTTGCCTAGTCTGCTCTCACTCAGAAATCTGAGACTTCATTTTTTAGGTAAAGGAGAGCCTGCTGTTTACTCTTATTCCTACAGATATTCAAGTCCTGTCATGCTTCCATATTCTTTATGTTCAGCTGGAAAGTTCAGTTACCTATACAGAAAGCTTAATTTCTCCCTAGAAGTGTGCCAGGATTTGAGTCACAAGTGATTTCAGACTGCTTTGTTGGTGGATTCCTTACTGACAGTTCTTTGATTCAGTCTAAAACTAAATCAGACCTATTTCCTAGTAAGGGAGCTTTAACTGTGGTTCATAATTTGTGGGCATTAGTAGAAATCAAGCTTGTCTTGGTAAAGAGAAACCATAAGCTAACAAGTCAGTGTTCAGTCGCTACCTTATGCAGTAAGAGTTGCCACTTGGAGTGGATGATTTTTGCTGGTCATTAGTTCCTGCTTGAGATCAGCTCAGCTAGGTAAGGACACAGAAGCACACTTGGCTTCCATTCTGGTAGGAATTTCAGTAGTGCAATTGAAGAAATGGTCACATAGGATAAAGCCAAATGTTATTCTAGGTCAGTGTATTTTTTCTTTTGGTATATCATGAATTAGTGGAAAACAGTATAAAAAGTACACCAAGCCTGTGGTGACACTTTTCATTCAACAGCCCTTTGGGGGGGGCTGCTTTTATAAAGATTAATAAGAATGACCAGAAGGCCTGATTCAATGCTGTCTTAACATCAGTCTATCTACTAGGTCTTTAGTGAGTGGGGCTTGCTAAGGCAGGATGAGGATTTACAAGGGTGAATGAGAGCAGTGCTTATAATTCAGTCACAACAAATGTTCAAGTTGTTAGTGAAAGGGAGACATCACTAAATAACATGTTTTATTTCCAAAGGAGAATAAAAATGGCACTGCTCTCAAATTTCAGATTTCCCTCTCTTTAGCATTTTGTGCCTCAACCTCCTTCTTACTTGGATTGGTCATTGTAGTGCAGGGTGCTAGTTTGCAAAAGATGCAGGGGATAGACTTTTCTCCAAAAGGGAGTGCTCTCTAAAACTCTGTGCATGGGAAACATAGTTGGGCAGATGACTGAAATATGAATCAGGATGTATTGAGTGGGTTTCAAACCTGCATTAATATAAATATTATACAATGTAATATGATACGTAAATATTTTACAGCATAACAGTACATGGAGTTCATGTTGTTTGAGAATATGTGCTAAAGAATGTTGATTCATCTTTTGGAAATGTATAAGGAGGTAAAGGACCAATTTGACACTGAAATTTTCTTTTGCAAACTCAGAATACAGGGCTAAGAGAAAGGAAAACACAATTCTAGAATTGCATCAGAAAAGGTATTTCCATTGAAATAAGACATCATTAATATTACTGTGTAAATACTGACTGGAACTTGTCTGGAATACTGCTGACAGTTTTAGCTTTGCACTTACAGAAAAGATAAAATCAGTGTATGAAATTAGTAAAACCCCAAAAGGCAATCTCTTTTACTAACTTGTTTGCCACACAAGGAAGATCAGAGACCTGATTTACTTAGCCTATTAAAATACAAATAGATGTAATATCAGAAAGTCAACGGAAGAAGAATAGTGTAAACTTAAAGGCAACATTTGCATAAAATGAAACAGTAAAGACTGCTGAAGAATACATTTGGATTGGAAAGTAAGAGGGTTTTAACCTTCAGAGGACCTTCCAAAGCTGTGCCTGAGACAAGCGACTCGATCTCATTTTCATAAGCTGACGATGCATTTCATGAGCTAGATTTCATGCAAATGCCTTTTATAACTAAAAATAGTTTATGAAAGAGTTTGTATTATGTGGCTGGGCGTTGCAGTGAAGGAATGAATTTGCTGTCCTAGAAGTTCTTGTTACCTTGTCTTATTTGCAGTGTGTGAAGGGAGACAACTATTTTTTTTGATGTAGTGTTAGCCTTTGATACTACTGAGTGTGAGATTTTTCCTGGTTTGGGATCCTTTCTGACCAATTTCTATTGTTTTTTTCTATGAGAATCCAAAAGATAGTTGTAAGCACTTTTTCTCATGCAAGAAAAGTCTGAGGTTGTTTTTTCTTTCTTTTCATCTTCTTTTTTTTTTTATTTTTTATTTTGTCTTATGCTGTGCATATGGTTGAGTTTGTAAGGGTTTAGATAAATTGGTAAGTATTGAAAAGATGACAACATTGCCAAGCATGTCATGAGGTGAGGTGTAACCCCATTAGGACAGTATGGAGAGTTGTGCTGTGTCTATATGAATTTGAAATTGAATCAGAGTTAGCTGGCTATGATTTAAACCAGGTACAACAATAATAACATTTTCACCATCTTTTGCTTAGTAGAAGTATAGTTTGAGAATGCAGGATAACTCCCCTTTAGAAATAAAAATCAGTACCAAAAAATTATCGTTAAGTAGTATTTTTATATTTCAAAATAATAACAAGTTCCCTTGAGCAAGTACAGCAAGCACATAAGCAGATTCCTTTGCAAAAACCTCTGTAAGGCATTGCTTCCCTGACCTTGTAGTAGCTTTCCTTTCAAAGCTAAAATGACACTAGATCACAGTGTCTTAATTCATCCCACATAGCACTTAGTCCAGGTCTTCCCTCAAGCCCATACGGTTCCTGTTCCACCTAAAGTTATTATTACCGTTTTTGTCTGTTTAGGTCAGATGGTTTGCAGTAACATAGGGGCTACCCACTAGAATGATGTGCTGGAGTATGGCGTGAAAACACCTACAAACTTTCTTGAGTAACACTGAAGACAGTTGATTCAGTCTTGTTGATGTGGCTTTTTAAGACTTTGAAATAGGAGTTTAAGCAGATGTCTATATTTTTTTAATGGTAGTGTAGAATTCATATTCATATTGAGACTGCTGTTAAAAACATACTTGAAATCTAATACTTCCATGAAGAACTTTTCCCTTCAATAATAAATAGCAAGCTTTTTCCATATAACATGATTCGTGTGTATTTTCACAAATGCAGTAAATTTGGGGTAGAATAAAATTTTTTATGTCAATTATTTTGGCAATTGCATTACAGAAGTTTCATTAATTTTCATTCTTCCATTTTAAGTCTTCTGAAATAGGTTGTTCAAAGTATATCAAATATAAAGGTTGATTTTTATTTTTCTTGTGTTAGATTATTGTGTCATGCAATGAAAGACCATATAGTGCGTGTCGCAAATGAAGCTGAATTTATTTTGAACCGACAAAGAGCTGAAGATGTGCACAAGCATGCTGAGTTTGAGGTAAGCCTGAGAGTTGGTGCATTTCTGGTTCTCTGTTTTCACTCAGTTGTCACCTCGACTGTAACCCCATACAATAAAGATTTTTTTTCTTCCAAGACAGAAATTTACATTGAAGGCATTTCAAAACTAGTTTTTAAAAGCTTTGGTAAATGTCAAACACAAGGAATGGGTTTAATTTCTCATCTCCTCACTTAGATTTATGAAAACGTTTACAGCTTGAAGAAATACCTTAATCAGAATGGCTAAACTGATATGGTAGACCCTTAGGTTCACAAATAACTTTTCTGTTTTATTGCGAATAGTATTGAAAATCACATTAGTAATTATTTTTGTTGGATTTTATCAGCAGTATATATGAGTTTAGTAAGAAAGAAAAGCAATTAATACACTTAAGGCACTTCACGAAAAATAAGAACTAGTAATGTTTTGTTAAACAGAATTAGTATTTTAAGGTAATTTTGTTAGAGCACTTTGCATTTGGAGCACTTAGAACATTTACTTGCTATAATTTATATATTGAAATATGATATTACATATCTTTCTAGTCAGCAATCATTAATTATTTAGAGTAAGATTGTGGTTAAAATGTCTATTTCTCTTAAGTATTGGAAAAAATAACAGAGCAGCTGACTCCTATAACTCTTTAATGACTATAATTCTTACTCCCAAAAGGAGTCAACATTCAGTTGTTTTTTTTATCAATGAGTGTTGCAATATACGATTTAAATTATATTGCTTGAAAATTATAGAAATATACAGCCCCCCTGATTTTTAAAATGTGCTCAGTTTAACAGGGCTTTTATTATTTCCTCATGATTAATTCTGTTTCTATTCAAAAACTTTCATGCAAAAATGATGAAATAAAGTTAAAATTTCATTCTGGACATGACTTTATCAAACATGGTTTTGCATTTTTACCCTATGCAACCTGTCATCATCACTAGTTTTTATTATTTACAAACCTGCCTGTGCTTGCATACATTTGTGTATATGTAAGCATATATGCACAAACATGCATTTCTACGTGTTTTAATGCTCAAATGACCTAACATTATTTTTAAGATAGACTGACTTAGTATTGATGATGATAATAAATAGCTATATCAATTTATTCATCTGTCAGGAAATGTCAACAAGCACCTGGTGGCTAGAAATAGGATCCAGTAATCTGAGTTTTGATTAGGTTTTTATCTCCTTGAAGCAGCTCTCTTAAATGTGCACTTTGATGTACTAGTTTTTGTGCTCCTTGACCTATCTGAGAAGTGTGAGACACAGAGATATCTGTTGTCATTTTGAATACACATAACCTTTACTTCATTTTGTCAGAGCAGACAGCAGAGACTTGTCATATGGGATTGCAACAACTTTATTACCAAGCATATACTGGATATTTTGAACTTAGATAAAATCACATTTACAATTAAATGTGTGTCAGAGAGAAGTTTCATATTGCCTCAACAATACATAACATTTGATATATATCAGAGCATCATGCAGTAACCTAAGATGACAATAGAAGATTGACTTATCTGCTCTTTGAAGAATACATTGAAGTATAAGATATGTCAGAACTCTAGACAAAATGAGAATATTCAATTAACTTTCAGCTTCTGTTAGCAAATAGGATTTAGAATATTAACTGAATTCCCTAAAGGAATAGCCTTAAGTCAGTCTTATTGTCTGGTAAAGAAACCAACATATTTTTCATATATGAAAACTTCCATTATATTTGTCATATGAAGAACCTCAGCTACACATTTTTGATGAGTAAGATAAAATCTGCAAGTCATAAAAGAAAATTATGAAATGTAGCCTGTGTAAAATATGAAACTCAGATATATTTAAGTGAAGTGATGGCTGAAGTCCGAAAGAATGTTTTATATATTGTCTTTAATAATAGTAGGTATATAACTGAACATTTTATTATTCATCCTACTTGAAAGTAGTAGGGATAAAGATTTCTGGTAGTTTTTTGTTGCATAATTGTAAATCTGTCATTTTGTTTTAATAAACTGTATTGGTATATATTCTGGGGTTTAGTACATGGTTATCACTGCTCTCAGCCAGAGAAGTGGGTGGCTATTTTATTTTTACCTTTTAAATTTTAATTGAATCATGATGAGTGAATTTATTTAGCCCAAGCTGCACTGAGTTACTGTGTCTCCTGCATAGTGGGGAGGCCATGGATCAGCATCTGAATTTTATCCTGTGACTTCAGTTGCAGCCAGGGCCAGGGAAATTCCTCCCACAGTTAACTTTCATTTTGTTAACCTTTGTAGTTGTTCAGGAAGAAAAATGAAAAATTAATTTTACTGTCCAATGAGCTGGTGAAATATTAACCTCATTACTAAGGCATATCATTGTACTAATTGGTGCTTCCCTGTACAAGAAGATAAATTGAAAAATGAATTAACCCTTTATGAGTAAGTGTAATGATTGTTCTTTTCCAGATAGAGTACTTGAAATAATGCTGTAACACAGTGGAAAGACCACTATTGAAATCTTACTGAATGCTGATGTGATCTGTACTAACAAGGTAGTGTGCAGAAATATGAACAATAAACTACAACTTAGCATGAGGTTAACTTGTTTTTAATTGTTCTTTTGAATACTAGGAAGTAAGATTCTAGTCAGCACTGTGTTACAGCATTGAGTGTTGGGTAAATGTTCTAAAATGGTGCACAGTAACTGCATTCAAAAATGTCTCTTAAAAGATGATTTTAAAAATAACTGTTTTGAGAATTATCTTGCCTTTGTAATTTATACATAGAAAACAATACGTATAATGGATTTATTTTAATTATTTTAATTTGCATGGCTACATTTGCTTTATTTAGACATTTTTAAATGACCTTTACAAGGAGGAGAAATTGATTTGAACTTGAGATTATTTTGAGAAAAATCTGGAAAAATTACATTGTGCTTATTACACATAAAGGATTTATCAAAGCTAAAATACACTGTAGAGTTTTGACAGTTTTAGAAATAAATTTGCATGGTCAACAACCGCAGCATTTTTTTTAGAGGTAGTTATCTCTTAAAGGAAACATGATGAGAACATTAGCTCTTTTTCAGTTTAAAAGCTGAGCATTTAACCATTAGCGTTTTTTAGAAATGTAGTGTGTTATGAAAATTTGTCATGTCGTGATATGAAATAGAAAATATAGTCAGTAATTTCACAGTTAGAGTTTATCTTCAGCATCCATAGTAATAAAATTATCAACTAGCTTTTTAATTGTTTTATTGACATCTGAAAGTCAAAACCACTGTACATATTTTTTCCTTTATATTATGCTATGTGTGTTATATCTGTATTTTATACCTGAGAACACATGAAACTTTTACAAATAAAGATAATCTTTTAAGGCATATCCATGGTCACACATATACACACAGAGACATTTAACTAAATGTTTCTAACTGCAATTCTGTTGTCTTCACCCTTGATATTTCAGTTTTTACATGCTCTGTGTGCTTCTCCATGGATAATATATAGTAACAGAACTCTTTCAATTGAATGGTGTGTCATATTTCTCTTAAAAGTATTTTAATGATTTCTTGTCATACTTAAAGAGTTTTGGTAAATCACCACTTTAAGGCAATTCTAAATAGCCAGTCTTTTATGAAGTGGATGTGCTTTCATTCCTAGTCGCAGTGTGCTCAGTATGCTGCTGACAGAAGAGAGGAGGAGAAGATGTGTGATCATCTTATCAGTGCTGCTAAGCATCGAGATCATGTTACAGCCAATCAGCTGAAACAGAAGATACTCAACATACTAACAAATAAGCATGGTGCCTGGGGAGCTGTTTCTCATAGGTAAGCTGCAAATATAAAATATCTGGGTTTAAAATGTTAATTTCAAAGTTTAAGAGAAGCAGTCATTGCATAACTGAAATATGAATTCATTAGGAGCTGGTATCCTAAAATATATTTTCTCTTTTCTTCAGCTGACTCTTGAGAAGTCCTCTTTGCTAAAGATTCATAGATCAAACTTCCTTAGAGAATGCAAACATTTTAGCATATTTGTTGATTATGATGCAGTTTTATTGTTGGTATATCAGTAGGTTTTGAGGCTCTTATCAGTAGTAGAGTGAAGTGTTCTGAATGAGATATTGAGACATGTAGAGATTTCTTTTATAGATGTCGAGGAAGCATGAAATAAAGAGAGAATCAAAATTACTTGTCTAGTATTATAGACTGAGTCAGTATTAGAATAACCAGCAGAACCAAGTCACTGAGTCACTGTCTGATGCTTTCTTTTGTTTATCCCCTTTTCCATGCAAGTAATAAACTGGTAAGATCCACTGTGAGCTACAACAAAACAGCAGTCAGTGCCAGACATGTATGCTTAAAGCAGAATTTACATTGTACTTAAATATAGCATGTACAAAGCTGAACGTAAGCAAAGTGCAGCTCAGTTCTACAGGTAAGTCTGTTAAAAATAAATAAATAAAAAAACGAACATAATTTCTACTGTATGCAAGTGATATTGTACTATTTGAGGTTTTAATCAGAGAAAAAAAAACAAAAAAACCAAAAGACAAGCCTTCTGAATCACAAAAATAGCCATTGGCTAAGGTGCTGACCTCCATGTGGAAGACTTGAGCTGAAATTGCTCCTTTCCTTCACTCAGAGCAAGGTCTTGAACCTGGGTCTGCCATATAAGTGCCCTATCTGCAAAACTAGAGACTGCCAAGTCTCTCTCTTGTTTATGCATTCTATCCACAAATACTTGATTATTTATTCAGAGTAGAATAACTCAAACAGGACAAATCAAGGAAGTTCTGCCTCCACATACCCAAATTCTTACAGCTTGATTTTCTACATAAATCCTGTTTAAGTCTGCTCCAAGTCAGGCAGAACAGAAAGTAGGATTTTAGCTCTGAAAAGCCTTTTCAGTAAAAATCTAGTTGAGGCTGATGGACTAATAGAGACTAATAAAAAGCTCCTCTAGATAAAAATTTTATTTCAAAAAATCTATTTGAATATCTCTTGAATATATATGTAGGGGTTAAGCCTATTAGAAATGTCGCCAAGTAGTAAAATTGACATTGTCAGTAAAAAGGTTTAATAAATACCGCATATACTGTTTGTTCTTTTTGTAATTCTATTTGGTGCTTGCAATTATACAGTGTTAAAAAAATAGGTTTTTTTTATGTTCATCATCCTTATATCTGCTAAAGAAATCAGTATTTCCTGAATTATAATGGAAATGTATTCTTTTTTTAAGGTGGTAGTGATGCGCGGGTAGACTCCACAACTCGTTAAAGTTGTAAAGTAGGTATGCTTTATTCAGCGCTGAGGCACATGGGGGATCGC
>JANHGB010036255.1:0-20908 GCA_026283785.1 Coracopsis vasa | reverse complement strand
TTTTAAATAATCCTATTTCAATAGCAGGATTATTCCATCTACATAAATGCATCTAGTAAGAATTGAAAAGCAACTTTAAAACTAAAACTCTCTCCATAATTAAAGCAGAACCTAAGTAAATGTGTACTGTGAACTTCAGCACAGCAGTTTCATCTGGCAATGTTCTCCCTCCTGGTAATTACTACGAGAGTGTGACAATATGATATAGGAAAAACCTTCATGGTTTTTGCTCATTCTCATTTTACAGTACTACTTTTAACTACACTACATCTCTGAATGTGCTATTTTGAAAAGTTCTGTCTGTCCTTCCAAAACAATTTTCACTGCAGTTACTCTTGAATTTATCTATTAGCTTCAGAATGAAACCCCGACTGTTGTGTGGAGGGAATAGAGAGGTAAAATGTGATTTAATTTTTATTTATTCTTGGATGCATCAGACATGTAGAACGCTTTCCCAATCACAGGCTGGTTTGATGGCTGATAATGAGATCCACCAGGAATAAGAATCAGCGCAAAAAACATGGCTTAAGATAAATTTAGTCCAGGAAAGGTAAACAGAACAAATGAAGAAACCATTATGAACAGCAGGCTTTACAATTCAATTCATACTGCAGCATCTCGCACTGCATTTCCTTGTTCTGCAACCAGCACGACAGAACCAAAAGGAATCCACATTTCACAGACTGCATTAAAACTATGACTACTCTGACAAGAGATATGTAGAAAAACACATACTTACCTCCACCCTTTGAGGTAATCAAAAGCTGCCTGAGGATGGTCCTGGCCAACATGTTCTAGGTGGCCCTGCTTGAGCAGAGGGACTGAACCAGATGATCTCCAGAGGTCACTTCCAACCTCAACCATTCTGTGAGTCTGTGACTCTTACAAATAGTAGTTTATGATCCTTTGAAGAAGCATGCACCTGGTAACTAAGCCCTTCTAAAACACCAAAAGCACTAGTGCTACACTACTAAATAGAAGGTATCGCAGTAAGATACCATATGACACTGAAAAGCCGTTCTCTCCAGTAGCATATAATCCCACTGAGCTTTTCCAAGACCTCAATTTGAAGACTCAAAATTAATGGAGTTACAAGCCTCAAATTAATTAATATGTTCTGAAAACTCACATCAAGATAAAACTCTTGTGGTACGAAAGTCACTACTCTGACAGATTGAGGCCTCAGTCTTACAATATCATTAACAATATCTAGATACAATATCAAGTACGTAACTCTTACGGATCAGCTAAGTGCCTCAGATGCACAAACACCAAAGCCTCATCCCAGAGACTTTTACACCTTGCTGTAAGTCCTTAGCACCAGTTTAATTCTGCCTGAGGAGACTGAATTATATGCACTAAGCCCATTAGAAAGTATTTGCAGTATTAGCCAAAATACAGGTCTAACTCTATAATTAAATATGTGCAATTATTGTATTTCAATGGCATTTTGTTACTTGAAAGAAAACAACACAAATCGCAGATTTCCACTCCTAGGGCATTTCACAATTTCAACATTTACAAACATAATTTCTTTTAACAAGGCTTGATGTCCCTCTTGAAGCTCTTCAGGAAATTTGCCCAGGTTTCATTCACTGAAAGCACAGGGGATTTGAGTCACAGCATAAATATTCCAACAGTTTTACATCTCATATTCAATGGCAATATATTTCTACACCATCCAAAACCAAGAACAACAGAGTACCTATTAAAAATGGATTATGTTCCTAAAAATGATGACTTTGCTTTTATTCATTTCAACATAAACTTTAAAATAGTTTAATTAAATAGTGACCTACATTACCATCCTTTCAAATTTACCTTTTTCTCAGTATTTCTCCAACACAGCCCAAACAGTATGCTTGTTTAAAAAGCAGGAATGTGTAATTTGTGGGTTAAGCCCCACTGATAAATCACTGCCAAAGAGAAGTGTTAAATTACTTTCTAAAATCAGAGATGTTGGTTTATCTTTAGGGCAATTCAAGACAAGAAGCATGTTCCCTGACTAACTTTATGTATGTCTATGAGATATCAGACTCTCTCCTGATCTATCCCCTAAATCACAATTAAATACAATAGCTAAGGTACAAGGTGG
The DNA here is from genome assembly GCA_026283785.1 of Coracopsis vasa. Classification (NCBI taxonomy): domain Eukaryota; kingdom Metazoa; phylum Chordata; class Aves; order Psittaciformes; family Psittacidae; genus Coracopsis; species Coracopsis vasa. Next base: position 18,813 of record JANHGB010036255.1, on the reverse strand, counting down.
GGGCGAGGAAGTCTTCTCCCTGTTTGATAGAATGTTGCTAAGAGTGGCACTGTAGCTACTATAGAACCAATAGGATGTTTCATATTTCAGGGTCTCTGTGCACATTTAGTGGAAGAGCCAGAGATTGGCATCAGGAAGTACATAAGCCATGGGGTATCATGAGCAGTGATGAGTTTTGGGTCCTCTCCATGTCTTGTCCCAGCTTGGTTAAACTGCAATTGCTCTGCAAGGTGAGTGGGTAACATTTCCTCCGTGCAGCATTCTATGGCCAAATTACTCAGCACATCATTAGCTAGTGCCACTTAAAATACTTCATGCCTCAGCAGGCTAAGGATGGGCCAAAGGCCAGCTGCATAAATTGCTGGTGATAGACTTCGGAAAACAAAACCAAAAACAAAAAACCCCCAAAAACCCACATCAAAAACACCCCACAAAACTAAACAAAACAAAAAAAAAAAAAACAAACCCAAAAACCCCAAAATCAAAAGCTTCTTGCAGCTTTCATTTTCGAAAATAATTAATTTTTATAGGAGATAGATTTGGGCTACTTTCTCTAGTTATTATTTTCTTTCTCAGAAGCATTAATACACAAATATTACAGAATTATTTCCATCAGTAACTTTAAGCCTCCTGCTTTAAGCCTCCAGGTTGATTGCAAGAAGATATTTATGCTTGTTTGGAAAGCAGTCAGACACGGTAGAAATGGGCTTTTAAGTCTACAGAGATTTTGCAACCATATCCAAGAACCTGCACAGTTCGGTACTCTCTTTACAAACCAGCCTTCCAAATCCACCACCAATATAAAACCCTCTAAATGGAAAACTCCTTCTTACCTTTGTGCTGTTTAGAGAAGGATTTAACCTCCGCAATAACGCCTTCACTCTGCTTTGAAAGATCATTAATGAAGGCAGTTAGTGCAGCACTGCCCTCAGGAATAACATTAAGGCATATCTATCGATTTATTCATGCATAACATTGACATTGCAACTCTTATTACTACAGTGTGCTGGTTTGCTAGGCAAAATTGTTTAGAGGTGTTTAAAAACTTACTTGCTTAACAGTTGCCTACAAAAAGAGTCCACAATCATTTCTTATTCACTTCTCATTAAAGTCCAAAATTCTAACTACATAATATCATTTTGTGCCCTTTTTTAATCATATAAGTTCCCAGTCTGAAATACTGTATCTTAACTTATTTTCTATTTCTGGGATGTATATTTTAAATAACTTACTACTAATGCCAACATGCTAACATACCGCAATGTTTTTTGTATGAGAAACTATACTCTGTCCCTTCTGTTTATGCAATTAGGCAAGTTTTTTTGTTAAGCAGTTTTTGTTCCTTCCTGTTTCTTACACAAATATATTATAAAAGTTGCCCAGCACAGCAAAGCTATTTTAGTAATGCTACTCAAATAGAGATCCACCAGGCTGAGCAATGCCAGGCTCCAGGCAGCTGGAGAACAGCTACCACTAGCAGAGCTGGCTGAACGTCATGTAGACTGAATAATACATTGCTTTTTAAAACCTTTACATGCATAAATACAGCCATACCTTAATCAGCTCCACTCCACTTAAATATAACTCCAGGTTATCTCTGTAACTGCTTTTTGCACCCATCTACGCTTGCTGAAATCAACACAGTCTTTAAGTACCCATTACATCCACAGTGACATCAAGCTATACGTCGAATAAGCTGGACTGCTGTTCATATTTGAAGACTGTTACTGGGTGACCATCAGAGATCAATTTTCTTTGAAATGATCACTGGGGAAATAAGGCATCTGAGCCAAACTTCAAAGCCAGCTGAGCTCATCTCCTAATTATCCAAGGGCCTCTGTCTCATGGCAGACTTTCTGATACGAATGCAGCTATGCTTCTTCCCTTAATCCTGAGCCACTTTAACCATATCACTGAGATGGAGTGCCTAATTACTTCTGGAAATGGTACAGAACTCCAGGAAGAGTAGGTTGGCTTGCAACATCCAAGACGAGTTCTTCTGAAATAGGTATTCTCTGAATATAAGGAGCTCACTGAACTAAGGAACTCAAAACCAGTCTGTGGAAATTAACCTCAACAGTCCCCATCCCATGAATGCTGTAGGAATTTGAATCTTACTGGCAAACAAGACAGCAAGGCTCTGCTACTGCCAGGCTGCTGGAAACAGGAGCCTCATCTGGCCCCTTCTTCACCCTCTTGGAGAAACACAGGCATTTCTTTGGAAGATAAACAGACCCACAGAAGTCACCAACACAGCTCACATGCTCGGTGTCTACCTTTTTTGTGGGCTTTTTTCTTCTTCCTCACAAAGGTGACAAGAACCACATCTGGAGAAGAAATCCTGAAGCCAAAATGAGACAAGCTGTTGTTCGTTATTGCAAAAATATTAAGACAAAATTAGTCCAATCAACCAATCGCACATGGGTTCTGGGCTGATATAAATGGCAGATAGGAAATAGCTGCCATTTGTTAATGACTTAAAACATCACTGTAAGCTGACACTGCTCTCACACAAGTGTCAAGTCTATTATTCAGTATTATTAAAAAAATCCAAAGGATTTATCGTATCAGACAAGATTTTTGGTCAATTATCTCCAGTAATACTTCAGAAGTAAACCAACTTCTGTCTGCAATGTACCTAACCAGCCCCCAATTGAATCACCATTCTCTACTCTCCATGCTCCATTCCACAAACACAGCATCATTCCACTGCAAAAACTCTGCAATTGCAATATATTGGAAAACACTATAGAGGAGGAACATGCATCCCTTCCTCAGTCCAGGGGCTGTGGTCCTTCTGCACATTGTGAATGGGGCAAATTAACTCCAAAATAAGAGGAATGTGGCCAGTTTTATTGCCAAGAAGCTGAAGTGCATTCAAAAAAACAGCACTTTGACCAAAGCTCATAAATCAGTTCTTTTAGACAAAACTTTCGTATCTATTTTAATCCAGCTCAGCAAGCACTGGCTGACACAAAATGCCAACTAAGCGTTGCCAAATTATGAGGAAATATATCAGCACCCTCACTAATTGTGGAAAGGGGATATGGCTGTCTAAAAATAATTTCTTTTTAAATAAGGAACTGAAGCAAGACTTTACAAACAGTTTGATAAAAAGCATTCACTAGCATTCTCTCAAACACAGACTTGGACAAGACTTATTTTCCATTTATTAGATCAATTTTAAGCACTTGTTAACATACATTAGATTATGTCTCAACTCCTCCCTCAACTTGTACAGCTCAAGATGTGCTTGAGATCTACTCTGTGGAACACTGCCTTCCAGACTACTGTAAAAAAAAAGCAGGTAACAATCAACAGCTTTAATCTGTGACCACTGGAAGGTATGATTCTGACTGGCACTCCTTTGGTCCCGATAAGATTTTCACTGCCCAGAACACAGGGTAGCACGGGGCGAATGGCTGAACTCCTCAGCAGGTACTTTCATCTCAGCAGCTTCACCTGACCCAGTAAATGGCAAATAACACGACAGCTTTGCCTGTGCTGCACAGATCCTCAGATACAGGGCCCAGGCAGCAATGCATCCATTTAACAGGGTTGGGACCCCTTATTTGACACAGGCAATACAGCAAACACCAGGAGAGATCTCAGACACAGATACAGTCACAAAAATATTGCATTCCAGTAGCTTTTTGATTAAGCAATAATGCAAAAATACAGTGATCAAATATGAATTAAGGCCTGCTGCAATTAGGAGGATGATATATTTAGATAGCCATTCATAATTTTGCGCTCCTAGCTGTACCCTGACAGACGTGGCTGGCTGTACCTTATAAAGCTGAATTAGGTAGTCAATCTAAAAGAGGGGAATTAAAACTGGCCAGCAGGGTTGCTTCTGACGATTCTGCCTCAGTTAGACATAATTATTCCACATCCTAGCACCACAGTTTGAAGATACAGATCTTCACTAAGTGATTCCCACCAGCTCACCAGTTAGCTTTGCTTTTCTGTTTTATGAGGCATGCACACATATACGAATGTTTGGGTGTCTTAAGAAAAGTTTCTCTTGCAACATGCTGGCTGCAGGAAGCTGGCTTTTACCCACAGATGGCAGATGGCATCATCAAAGCAGCACAGCTGTACTTTAACTAACTCCTACACTAAATGAATTACTGCCTCTGCTAATGGGAGTCACTCTGGCTCAGAAATAAAAACAACAGAATCCACAGGAAATGGAAAGGCAACTGGGCAGCAATGTGGGGGACTGGACTACCTTGTGCTCTTCATTGCACATCTCTGGTAAATTTGCCAAATGGTAAGTATCCCCAAACCAAGAAGACTCTCACCCTACCAGCTCGAGCAGGCAGGGTGTTCAGTCACTTTCTGAGCCCATGCACTGAAAGTCCTAAGCTATTCAGTGCTGCTGTATTTTTCTAGCCACAGAGATAACACTAGTAACAGAAAAACATTGTCATTGCTAATATAGGATGATCCCTGCTCTCAAATTTCATCACTGCAATACCTATTAAGAATCTTCTTAAACACTGCTTAATACAGCATCCTACTGCTGGTCTGCTCTCAGGTACCAAAGATCAGCCTGGTCACTACATTGGCCACTTCAGTGCTGCCCAGCGAGCTCTGCCAGCTACTGACAACCAGTCCTGCCTCCTGACTTGCCTTCGACGCAGAGCAGCCAACTTGGACACATTCTAATCTCTGCTTGCTGGCAGGTTTAAAAAGAATCTGATGTTTCCAACACACGACAGAACCTGCTGCACACCAGCAGCAAAATCCAGTTTGTGCATTCCACGGAAGACTGGTAAAGCCAACAAAGTCCACAAAATAGAACAGCAATGCTATTCTACCCATGTACAGTATTTCGCAGGACCAAAACAGACAGCCTACTTGACATAGGGGAAAAGATTCCCTCAAGTCATCTATTCCAGTGACCAAACACAAAGGGAAATATCTGCTACTTTTGCCTGTAAAAACCTCAGTGATACTGTTAGACATGTGAGCTACACCTGATTAAAAGTGGTACAGTACATTTACCACCAAAAAGGCTAAAAGCAAGTTACTAGGATAAAAGAAAGAACTGTAGGATTGTATTTTATGTGCTACAATAAGCTAACAAAAACTCAGATCAACAACGTACAACAGAGAAAAGCAGGAGCTTCCCACAGGGTGTTTGCTGCACCTTCCACTGAAAAAAAAAAAAAAAACCAACAAAAAAAAAACCAAACAAAAAGACCACCATGAAACAAATAATATAAAATAAACCCAAACCAAAACCGCAAACCAAAAACCACAAAAAAACTCAAAAAAGCTACAGAAGGATTCCATGTACTGCAAAGGAGGAAGTACTGCATCCCACTGTTCACTTCTATTGCTTAACATGCCTTAATGTGGGGTTTCAATCCCAAAATAGTTTAAAATTTACAAATCCAAACAGGTCATAGAATTCTCTATCCCCAGCACAAATCAATGATTTCACTATTTTGAAATACTGAAATTTCAAAACTTCACTATTTCAAAGTGAAGTTAAAAATTCCTTAAGAAATGCACCTCCTCTTTGCCCATGGTCTCACTATACTCTCTGCACACCAAATAAATATGCATTTTCTTTGTTTACATCTGGGAAAAACGTTGTCCTAAGTTTTTAAGTAGTGTGATTTTAAATGTGACTGCTGATTTAAGAGAAAACACCATGTTAAGTGTTTCATAGGCTTTATGACTATAGATTTATATTTGTTTACCTAGAAAGCTATTTTTGCATTGAAGAGGATGCTAGTTGTCCTTTGTCAGGAGTAAGTACAACTTCTTCGAAACTGATGTCTGCATCTCAGGGTACTCTTAAGTACCCTCTGAAATCTCGCTACAGCGATAGTTAATGACCTTGTATATAATACTGTGACCGACCCAAACCAGCAAAACAGACTGCTGACTTTGAGATTTTTTTAAAAAAACCTTTTAATTCATTCAACTCATTACATGGGAATATTACAGTTATTAAAGGTAACACTGCAGGTAAGACAAAAATACAACTTGCGTATCTAAGAAAATAGAAATGCTTCATTTTTTCAATGCTATTGTATTGAAAACCTCCATGTATTGACAGGAGCATGAAAATGATTGCTAAAAAGAGATCTTAATCTTTCTCCACCTTGCAAACTTGTAGGGGTGGTTGTTTGGTTTTGCTGTTTGTGCATCTGTTCTGTATCTGGATTTGCAAGTTACACCTGTTAATTACCTAGTTCAGACCTATTTGGATTATTTTATCACTGCTATTGTATTACAATTTCACCCAAGTCCCAGTATTTTCAAACATTAATTTGGCCAGAACCTTGAAAATGCATTCTGATCTTGGCACGCTGTAAGGACACTGGATGCTAAAACATCTCCACTATGAATTTATGAAGACTTAAACTTGACATATTGGCTTATTAGAAGATAAATTACCCTTTCAACTCTGGGAATAACATAATTTCTCCAAAGTTAAACTACAGTACATATATTCTTATTAATTGTAATGTTCCTTGTGGAAATGAAATGCTGAAGACTTTTATGTAGACTTGTCAAGAAATCAACTGGTTTCTAAATCTCCATAATCATAATTGCCAGAAGACTTTATACATAAAAATCTTGATAATCTTTTTAAATAAAAAGAACACTTTTGAATTTTACATGTAGCAAACTCTGAATTTGCCGCTGTAAAGAAGCCAAAGCATGTGCTAATGGCACACAGAGGAAGATCAGCTGCACGTCACAAGAAAGCAAACACTGCAAAAAGAAGTCATAAAGTATAAACTCTTTTTGGTCTTATGTTCCATAATCAGTCGTTTTTGAGGGTGTAGTGTATGATGTATTATTGCTATCAACATCGTCCGGTTCCCCTGGAATATCTTACACTACAGCAGGGAACAATCAAACCCAAAAATCATACCCTAAAAATCCTGTAAGACCAACATGCCTGTTTGCTTAGAGATAGTTAAGTACAACTAATTTATCCCCCCATCATCAACTCTGTTGCTCTGTGAACAACAAAAGATGGCTATGACTCTGGACAGCATCAGAGTTGTTTAAGACAAGTGTAGAAGCAGTACCGAGCCAGATTCTGCTTGCTTATGCTGCCATCCAAGAGAAATTAAGACCCATGATCAGACTGGATTTTCTTTGTCAGTTGAGGTGACAGGGTAACCTTTGAATACTATAGCTGTAGGCACTGCATCTTCCAAAGGCACTTAACATCACAGTTGTCTGGATAGTCATCTCCCAAAAATAAGAGGAAATAAATTATTCCACTTTGGAACTAAGATTCAATAGGGAAGAAGAAAGCTGGGAGAACCCCAAGCATGTGGGGAAGAAGAAAAGTGGAATGGAACAAAGGGAAAACATAAGCAAGTGGTTAAGAGAAATGAGACAAAATTCGTATTGCAGAAAGGAAAATGAGAGCACACAAGAGAAAAAGAACTCTGAAAAGACCTCAGGCACATTCCTGACAAACATCTTTAACAACTATAACTCAATGAACCCAGTTCCACAAAATAATACGTGCTACCTTTGCCCCACGTCATTACCTGTGGTGGGGATAAAGCCAGCAACAATTCTGATGCCTTCAGGGATGACAAGAGTGGCGTCCTTCAGCTAATTTAGCATGCCATTGTCTTCTTATTTAATCACAGCTCCTCACTTCATTCCAAATTTTAACTGTAATTCAAATGCAACTTCAGGCAGAGAATGGCTTATTTATCCTCCTCTCCCCTAGTTGCATGTTTTGGTTGGTTAGCTGGTTTTGGTTTGTTTTGTGGTTTTAGGATTTTGTTTTGTGGGTTTGGGTTCTGTTAGGGGATTTTGTTTGTTCATTTATTGTGGTTTTCTGTTGTTTTGTTGGGTTTTGGTTTGTTTGGGGGGGGTTATTATTATTGTTATTACATTTATAAAGGAAGAGGAGAAGAAAAATAATCTTTGAGAATGCCCCTCTCCCCTAAACTAGAACATTCTGGCAATTGTAAAACTACAAACACCACTACCAGCGTACAGCAATTTTCTGGGGGTGAAGGTATGGGAATCCTATCAAGGACTTTCCAGTTTACAAGTCTGAAGTTCTACTGTCCATCATAAGAAAGATCCTTTTGCACAGCCAGCACTTCTGTGTCTCCCCATCAGAAAGGTTGTGTTTATGTATGTTTAGTCACAGCCTCTATCACTCTTGTATAACAGTGAGGTTTCCAGCACATCACAAATTAAGAGATATCATTAACTTCACTTGCAGACTGAGAAACTGCCACCGAGAAAGTGCAGCAGAAATAAGCAGTGCCTTGTACAGTCATGCAGTAAAACAGAGTATAGCTGGTTCCCATTTCTCTACTCCAAAAGCCAGAAAAGTCTGCCTCTATCTCCTCAGTCTTCTTTTATGTTTTAGAATTTTTCTCTCATAAATACAACATTGAACAGACTCATTCATCTGTGCTCAGGTAAAACAATCTGTAACTAGAAAATATTGCTTCAGATGCGTTATCAACAGTTGCTGCCGCTCAGACTGGATGAACGCTCATTTTCAATTTGCGGGACTACAGGAGGGCAAAAAAATATTGCAGGAATAACTAACAGAACAATTTAACTTTTCTGGATTAAAAAAATAAGAGCACAGCTGGCTACAAAGCCATGCATCTCAAAAAGCCATTACATCTTCCATTGTTTCCTTCAAGGTTTTTGCTTCTATCAACAATTTACTTTTCAAGACTACTATGATACAAAAAAGTAACAGCACTAAAGCCATTCTGATGGTGAGGTAGACATTAAATTCACCCCAAGTAACAACTCGGCTTCTTCATTGCAAGTGCAACGAAAGCAGTGCCTTTAATTTATGACATTGTTCTAACATTTAACTCACTTGGAGCAATGTAACTGATGTCTTTGCACTGACCCAAGAACCCCTATATCTGCAAAACATTATACTTCAATTTCATGCACAAAGGAATTTTATAAGAGTTTTTTATAGTTACAAGCTGAGGCCAGAAAGCCCCACTGATCATTAGGTTCCACCTCCCACACAGCAGCTCTCTAATCCCACCTGGACTTTTGCACTGACCTCAGTAACTTATCTTAAGCAGCATACCTTAAACAGTCTCTCCAAAACTCAATACAGACCAGGCTTTACCCTGTAAATTCTGCATTGAACTCAGTGTTTCAACTATGACAGTCTTTACTTAAAAGCCAAAAAAGCATTAAGGCCTAAAGTTAAATTTAAAAAAAAGATCTCCTGTAATTTACTTTGATCACTAAAAATTAGTCTGGCTAATTTTTCTGACTAATTAATCTGACTTTACTTAGTTTCAGGTTCAAACCTTTCCATTTTGTTATGCTTTTTATCTAATGAACATATCCCTCAACACTCTAGTAAAGGACGGGAAGGTCATCCTTTAACCCATGTTTTTTAATTACAGAACAGACTTAACGTCAGTCTCTGACCTTCAGAGACATTGCTACTCATGGTGTCTAGGCCTTTGCCAATCTCTAACAGTAACACAGCAAACAGAAACATTAAATAAAAATCAACCATGATATCATAGCTTCAGTCTGAAGAAAAGTTTCATGAACAATACCTTGCATAGCAAACAGGTGGCTCTTCTTATGCCACAGGTCTGACAGTGCCTAGTAAGGGAAAACAAGAATGAAACAAGACAAGATGAAAGTCTGACTTTGATTTACTTTTCCCTGCTAGTGTTTCAAAGCCAATGCCAGCGTCGGAAAGGAAAAACAAACTCAGTTCTCTACTGACTAATGTTTCTTCAACAAAATTGTTAGCTAGGTTTTGATTGTTGAGCATTTACATTGGGGGACACATAAGCCAGAAATAAAAAACTACCTCACCTGGCAAATCAGCATGTTGGCCTTTTCCCACAGCTATTTCTTAATTTTAAAGTCATCAGTGTTAACTGATGCTTTCTCTTCCTACAAGAAACAATTTGCAACACGGGCAAAGGTATTAATCCAGTATTTGTTTTCAAGTCAGAGGTAATGATGCAGAAATAGCTAAAGCAAAAATTAAAAAAAAACAACCCAATAACACTAGTTTGCTCTTCAGCTTGCACGAATATGGGTATTCTCATTGTAAAGCTAACACTGGCAATGCAACCCATCGAAAATCTCTTCCTAACAATTAAAAAAATACTCTACTTTTTAGCATTTCCCCTAAGCATGGGAAAATTAAAATCAAAACCTAGAGAAGGAGAGTAAAAATGCTGATTATTGTCAGTTTTAATGCGATCTTGGAAACAAACTGTTTCTGCTCCTTAGCTTTGACATTGCATATCTTTTAACAGGATTTCCTTACTAGCAATTTTTCTTCCTGTTTAGTAAACAACCAAACAGTGACGACAAACTTTTCTAGACCTTCTGATGTTTTTTAAATGCCACATTTGTAAGTGTAACTGCAGATACAAATTACTCTTTCCACCTGTACCTTAAAATGCAAGGCTGCCCTTTAAATGTTTATTTTACCTGAAGTTCATCCATGTTCTGGAAGTTAATGAGCCTCCTGAAACTCCTTCATAAATACTTTCCTTTCTGCAGCATGTCTTTTCTGTAGAAAGTGTCTGGGGAAGCTCTATAAAGATCAGCTGTATACAGTGAGAGTCATAACCTTTTACCAATTTGTGCATCTTAAAAACAGAGTGAGATTCTTTGTAGCAGTTGCATACAAGGTGAGATAGCACACAGACTCATTGAGAATTGCCATTTCTTTCTCATATTAAAAATACAAACGATTATAAGAGGACAGAAGGGGGTTACCTTTACTTCCAGGACATCTGTCTGTTGGCAGCAACCCACACTTGTACTCTACTGGTTTACTGAAGGTGTGCATTCAAAAGCAATTCAGCAATGTCCCCGCTCCCACTTAGATCCCACAAACAAAAAACCACCAACGTCGAAATTTTACTAATTGTTCTCAGTGGGAACTGCTTAGAGATGTTTGTTTCATATTTGTTGTCAGACATTCTTTAAAAAGACCTAAATGTTAATGTCTACCTTCTCTACAGGCAGTATTCATTAGGACAAATGAGCACAGTACTGTAAACTATGCACAAATCCATGCTGGTCTCATGCATATCAGTGTTGGAAATGACCCAGGCTATAGCTCAGGTCCATGTTCTATCTGTGTGTGTGCGCTTTTCTCCTGGAAGGAGGAAGATGTTTTTTGCCAACCATTCATTACACTTCATGAAGTCCTGTACAATCTTCTTTATTTTAACTATCAGAGATGCCTTTAAAGCATCTTCAAAGAAAAATGATGCAATCACTGTTTCCTACAGCCCCTCCTTCACATACCCAAGATCATTTGGTAGTCATACCATGAGTAACTCCACTAAAAGAAGTCAGAGTTACTAGTACATCTCACTGCCTTCATTTTAGGATTTTTACCTACTGAGCATGGGAGTGGAGGGGCAAAGAACAGCCCCAGGGGCTCTCATGAGCAAACCTTAGAATTCCAGTCTGCTCATTACTTGCTGCTGTAAATGAACCATGTTTCAACACTGTTTTGCAGCAGGAAAGAAGATGAGCACCACAAACCAGACTCAGACTGCGTGTAAACCCTCTTTAGTTCAACTAAATGGAAACTGATTTTAAAGAACTATTTTGATAACATGTTTTTAATACAAATACTGTCACTGACATCAGAAACCTCAAAGACAAGCACATGTCTAAGTCACTGAAAGTAGGGCTCACAGGTAACAAATCTTTTGGAAAGCAGAACGGAAAGAGGGGTATAAGCTAAAGAAAAGCTCTAGCACTTCAACATAAGTTTTGAAATAATTATGAGTCTAACTTGAACGATCATACAAATATTAATGTTAGACTGCATATCACAAAATAATTACTACAACGCACCTTCCCATATATATACCCAGACGTCTTATAACAAAAGGTTTTCTGCTAGAGTCCTCATCCGTACAGCACTGGTGAGGCTATACCTGTAACCCACGCATACCAAATTGAACGTTTCATCCACAGAGCTGACAGTAGTTTACTCAGAACACAAAACAATGTAACAAAATCAGAAAGTCAATTTCTTCCTCTCTGTAAAGTATGGAATGAAGCAAACATTTAATAAAGACAAGGTACAAATAACCCAGAGGAGCAGGAGTGCCATATACCCACCGCTGACGGGATTCCATTGACTTTAAAAAGGCCATTTGATACTATCTTAAATCCAAAGCTGACAATCTGTACAAGAGCAGTAGAGACTTCACTGGGTTCCCTACATGAATTAATTCTGTAGTACACAGAAAATGAAAGAGGGTGTGTTTATGTGCACAGGAGCATGTGAAACTGGAAAAAAAAAAGCAGATGGCTTGACACTGTCTGTTTTCAAGAGTATTTACAGAAGGGCAATTGAGGGTTCAATATTAAATGAGTAAATCTAGCTATGCATGTTACGTTCATCAGCCCTGCACGTAAAATGACAACTCTCATATGTACTCAGCACAACCTAAACCCAAGACTGTTTCCAGTTTATTAGAGAAGAGACTAAATTGAAAGAATCACAAAAAAAAAAAAAAAAAAGTGAGGAAACTTGCTGAGGAACAATTTATCAAAATCTTCAGTAGCACAATCTCAGGCCCTTTGGCCTCTATAAACCTGCATATTACTCTCCAGATCTATTCTCTCTCTGGGCTGCTGTGGTGCTTTAGCAAAGACCTTTATGAAAGGCACTTCACAGAAAAGGCCTGCGTGCTTCATGCCAAGAGCCAAAAAGAGGACACCAATGTGAAACACTAAATAATACACCAAATCTGAAGTACCGGTTCCCTCTTCACTACTGTCCTGAAAACTGGGCACATTTAACAGAAATCAGCTTGGTCTCAGCAATTCAGATGAGCCTAATAAAAGGCAAAAGCATAAAAAAGGTAGCTTCATAAGTGGGTCCATAATGACCACAACTAATGACACCCTGTTTTCCACCTTCTCTTTGGTTGTTTTGATTGTCTAATAAGATACAAGCTCTAGCTTCGCCTGCTTGTCAGCTAAGGCACTGCTAGGGTGTATGGTGTTCAAACTCCTGTTCTCAGTATCAGTTCACACCACAACGTTTTCTGCAACAGGACAACATCAGGAGGCTATTCTACACCTGGCCAATTAGTTTCCAAAGAGCAGTAAGAACTTAGCACCTTTGAGATCTCTCCTTTGTCAAGTTCAGGCCAAAATCAACTATTCAGATTCTAAAGTTCCTATATATGAACACATGCTCTTACACTCATTGGCAACCTTACTGCTTCATGGCATTAAACTGCACTTTATCTACTTTTCCATAATGGTGAAAAATAGAAAATTCTCCATCTTTTCCCCTCCCTCCCCAAATCCTCATTCCCATCATATCGTGTGCTTTGCAATTGCAGCAATATCATCTTTACAGATTGACTTTATGAAAACAGCTAAGATTTTTCTGCATCTCTTAAACCTTTAAGTATAAATCATGTCAAAGAGGGAGAAAATATTTCTGTCATTTACCTACACATGAAGCAGACTCTTTTGAAACAGGAAACTTTAATGTACTTTGTAATTGAATTGATGGAGTGAAGGAGAGCTGAAGGTTAAGTAAATGTCTTGTCTTTTCTCCCACATCCCCTACCAGCTACACCAGCAACGTTTGCCATTTCCCTAGTGTATAGAATGGGTTAATAAAGGGATAAAAAGATGTTGAGATGAAGGCAAGAAAAAGTCAAACCTGAACAGGAAAAAAAAAGCCAGCCCACAAGCCTGTCACTTACATTTAAACCTGCAGAAAATAATCAGCCATTCTGCAGAGAGATCTGATTCATGTTCAGACATCTTAAGTGTTTTAAGTAACACGTTGTCCATGTGTTGCTGTCTCTTATTCCAGGCTTGTCACCACTGGCAACACATACATTGAGCATTGCAAAAACAACTGTTAGAAACTCAAGACTGCAAACTACAAACATAGCACACACTGCAAAAACACTGCAAGCTCCTGAAAATTTAGCCTTCCAGCCTGAAAGCACTGAGCCCACATATTTTACCATCCCTCAGACTATATTCTGTCAAGCAAATAGAAAACAGACTGTAAAGATGATCTGCAGTCAGAAACGCAGAACAAATCAGCTTTCTCCAATGAAGAAATGAATGAAAGCAAGTGCTGAAAACATAAAAGATACTAAGTTTCTGTAACTGAAGAAAGCCAACATGTCCAGCTGCAACAATGAATGCCAAAACACACCTCAGTAAGTTTGTATCTCATAGCTCATTTTTTATATATAGTTAGTGCTTTGGTGCTCCAGATCAGCGACCCATTTTGTACACAGGAATGATAGGAAATACCTTTAGATCTACTTTGACCATTGTTTCTACCCACCAGAGCTTCTCTGATTCAAAAAAAAAAAAAAAAAAAAAAATTATAAAAGAAGCCAACACATAACACCTAAATTGCCTTTTTTTGTATCATTAATGCACTACTTTAAGTATTTCTACAATACTGCTACAGCTGCATGAGCAGCCTGACTTGCCATGCCACTGCTACATCATCATTTGATTCTGAGTCTGAGCTCTTATTTGTCTTCGGTCCCTGTATCACAACTCCAGCATGAAATATCATCACAACATTTTAGGGCAATTTTGGTAAGAAATGTATCTTCATGCAAAGTACATCAGTAACTGCTAATCACTGCAGAGCACCTCCTGTTCATTCAACATATCCAGGGAACTGCAAGTGAATTCCTACAATGAGATGTGTAATTACCTGGCACTTACGTTAAAAGTTTTCCCACTGAAGACCATACCATTGGTGCTGCTGTTACGGGTAGAAGAACAGATTCTCGACTGCTCACATCCCCTTTAATTTACTGGAGTCACCTCACTGTGATCAGCGATGCCGAGAAGAATAGAGATGGCTACAATCAGTGTTTTCAATTAAATGCTATCCACTTACAAGCTTTTAAATTATTAGTAACTGGTCACTTGAGGTAACCAAGGTGCCATCCTTAGTCATGACTGAACTTTCTGTATTTGTAAGAGATGATGAATGTGAGTAGAAAACTCTGTTAACAGATGCTTTTTAACTTTGATGCTTTTGCTCCCTGAACATCTCCAAATCCATTCTCTTAGTACTTCCATAAATCTCTTCTTTTGCCTTTTCTCATGATGTTCAGAGCATGTACTTATCATCTGTCAAGAAATCATCCTTCTTTCCTGCAGCTCCCTAGCACCATTTTTTCATAAATCCTTGCTGGGGTGCTGACATCTACTACCAGTGTGGTCTCAGCCTGCCCAACATATTGTTCCTATCTTTGTTGGCCTTATATCTTACAGCAACACTAAGAGACACAGCAAGGATTCAGGTTCTTTTTATGCTAATGCATCTTTCTTCATTTCTTCCAATAGTCTCATTTGAACTTCCACAGGAAGGAACTTACTAAAGCTCCCAATGAATAGTAATCAACCGGTCACAACTCAATTTGTCACTTAACAAAATGAACACACTGTGATTCAACAGAATATTCTGTTAATTTTCAATACTTGACATTTCAGAAAAACAACAAGGAGAAAAAGCAGGCATTCAAGCTACAAAAAGTTCACTCTTCCTCATAACACTTTGGCTTTTTCTTGATCCTTGAGATTAGTTTAATCCTTACGTTACTCTAGATCCTGAATATAAACAGCTAACACTAACAGATAAATGATGCACTCTTCTCTTTGATAAGCTAAAAATAAGTCACACTACAAAAGGCTTCAAAAATAAATCCTGAAGGCCCTCTTAGGCCTCCACTCACGCACATTTTCTAGGACCTTCATAAAGGGATGATGCAGAAACAATATAGTCCATCAGCTTCTGCTGTGGATAACACCACTTGACTCCTTCACCTTCTACCATGTTTAAGCACGCTGCAGGGGCTCATACTCCCCAGGGATATTTTCCTTGCATGTCGCACAGACAGAAAAAGGAGAAAGCCGTATCTTGAAACATACCAGACCTTATGTTATTTCTTGAATCTGAGAAGCAAAAGAAAGATATCAACAAAGCATAAGTGTTCTAATAATTCTGCATTACTGAACCAAGCCAGATTTAAAGTAATATGTGATGCTGTGCACACTGATGCAATTAGCACTTTTCAGAAAATTTGTTTATGACGCTATACCTCCTTAAAATAGGAGCAAAAGGCCAACTACATACTGCATAAGGGTACATTAGTAAGACCAAACGGTTGTAGTTACCCAGCTGTATGTTGTTTGTTCATTGCCTTCCAGGCCTCAGTCCAATAAAAACTTTCAACAGCAGCCTAACTTCACAGCTACTCATACACTTCAGTCAGCAAAAGCACTCAGCTGTCTCAAAATATGGAAATCATTAAATATTTTTCTAGATCAAGGCAGGCCTAAATCAACCAGTAATTTATCAAACACCTTTATTTCAATCATCAGTAACAAGTTGCTCTCTGCGGTGTTTCTACCATAAGTTACCTAGACCATCCTGGTAGAAGAGTTGCAGGTTTTGTTTAAAAGTATGGTTTTGAAGGTGTTCAGAATACAATTTTGTATGTTCTCTAATGTTACATATTTTCCAGCATTTCATTTATCCGATCTGGAATACCAGTGACTGGCATCAGAATGCCACAACAATGTTTGCTTTTTCAGAGAACTGACATCTTTTCCTCTCAGGCTCAGAAATCCACACACATCTTCCTTCACAGGTTCCCATACTTAACAAAAATCCATTCCCAATATGCAGGATGAGAGAAAAAATAGCACTGCAACAAAAGCAGTGGGACACTAGCTCTGAATGCAAAGCCTTTACTGCAACCTATCACCCCAGAATTATACATTCAGTGTACTGAAGCTTCCGCATTGCTTCCAGGAATGAAGGGCAGCATGGTATTAATAATAGCCTAAAGCAAACAGAAGGACATCATTAGTGCCCTCCTGCAGATATCACTGGCTTCTCAATCACAGTACTACTTACTTATGTGTTTGGGGTTTTTTTTGCTACCTTGTGTAAAACTTAATGTACATCTAGATGAAATATGCACGAGGGCATTACACAGCGAAATCTCAAGCTGGTTGTGCTTCTGTACAAGTGTTCATCTTCTCTACAGAAAAGCTTTTAGGTGTATACAGCCTTATCTCAACTATAGTGAAATCTCACAAAACAAAAAAAAAAAATAAAGCAGAGTTCTGTTAAGTTTTCTGGCTGATCTCTTTAGAAGATGTATTTTCATCCTTTGTGGCAGAGGGCAGGTTACATAAAAAGAAAATATGTGAAGAAATGCAATTTTGAGAAACAAAGAATAATAAAAATCAAAGCCATAAGAAAGCCATTTGAAATAGAAGTCTAACAACATCTAGGAGAGACTGCAGCTTAACTTCATTTACTCTTCACTCCTAAGCTTTAGACATCAGAGGCATGCAGTTCTGACTGAGAAAAAATCAGAGTACCTAGTGATGTATATTCAAGAGTCACTGAAACAGTAATATAATTTTTATGTAATATAAAGCATCACCAGGAAAGCCACATTGAAAAGTGAGTCACCCTCTTTTGCATACCATTCTTAGCTGTCAGTGCCAGCATTTGCTATATAAAGATGTAACATTTAAAAAATCGTTTAAATTAGACTTTCAGCAAACCGTGAACAGGCACAGGTTAATTTTACATGCCATGGGGATGGAACAGTGATTAAAAAAACCCCAAATAAAATTATTACTAGCTTAGATATTTTCACACGTTAATGTGAACAAAGATCAGTGAAGCAGTTTTTTATTGCCTATTAGCCAGAACATCAAATTTGTACAAAATATCATTGATTCAGGAAAAAAAAAAAAAAAAAAAAAAGACCTGGCAGAAGAAATGTTAAGCTAGAGCTTAACTTTGGAGGTGATTGTCCAGTGTGGTAAGGAGCAGAAGTTTATACAGATCAAAGCTGGGCAAATTCAGGGCATGGAAAACCACAGGTAGTTATTAAATATAGAAACCCCACTTAATCCCAGTAAATCTCAGAAGGAAGTGGAAGGCATTATCATGCATGCTTGCCCTGTTCTTGTTCTTCCTTCCTGTTGTTTATATCTGCTGCTCAAGACAGGTCATCTTGTGTCTGATCCAGTATAGCCTTTCTTATGTCCCTAGGTAATGAAAACTGGTGTAACAGGAAAACAGACTGCATAGAAATACCACAGAGAGTGCCATACCACTGCCTACAAAAGACACAGTCCAGACAGAAGTCTCCAAAATTTTCCAGAATCTGTCACCAAACAACATTTAATTCAAAATCATTTTCACATCTAAGGAAAGTTCGCAGTAATCTGACAAAGCTTAACTGGCCTCAGCCTATCACCATCTGAACAGAATATAAGGTAGCCTTCTGTGGGCTAACATGATTGATGAAAGGAATTGTGCACATAGCAAAGTCAATAAAAGAATATCCTCTAATACTGTCTGCATTCTTTTCTATCCTCTCACCTATCCACTTGCTTGTTTCGTTTGCATACTATAATTTGTTTGTTCCAGGGTAAGTTCTTCAGGGCAGGAACTTTCACTTATGTTTGTAGAGGGCTTCACAGAGTAGGCAGCATTCAGTCAACGCTCCGGCCTCTACCAAAACAGGAATGATAGAAAATAAGACAAGATAGCAGCACAGAGTAATGGCATGTTGCTATTCTAAGGCACACGAAGAACAATGAGATGCTTGGTGACAGCCAGCACAGATTCACTAAGGGGAAATCCTGCCTGACCAATTTGGTGGCCTCCTATGAAGGGTCTACGGAACTGATGGACAGGGGTAGAGCAGTTGATGTCATCTACCTGGACTTGTGCAAAGCGTGCGACGCTGTCCCACACGACATCCT
>JANHGB010036254.1:0-12550 GCA_026283785.1 Coracopsis vasa | reverse complement strand
AGGTCCTTTCCAACCCTAGCCATTCTATGATTCTATGATCTGCAAATTACACAGTAGCTGTAAGATTGGAAGTCCAGATATACAGGTAACAGCTTCGTTAGGGGTTTCTGAATGCATGTGTTTGTATAAGCTGATATATAAATGCAAAACAAACACAGCGTGGAAGATGAGAAAGCATTTCTACAATTTCAGTTTTTATTGACCATAACAGGGAAGAGCCATAAGGGAAAAGGTAAAAGCTTTTGTTTTGGAAAATGACTGCTGGCTTCAGAGAGATGTAACTGGCAGGCACCAGTTAAGCGCTAAGTGTATTAAAAGAACCTCCTGTTTCCAACTAAATCCTGAAAATGAAAAATAAATAAAAGAAGCAAAGAGGCACCCACAAGAGTGCCATTTATTTTTCCTTCCTCTTTTTCATTTCTTTTTCTGTTATGGTGAACTTTCTTGAGGCACCAATGAGAAGAGATTAAATTCTTCCTGTCAATTCAGCAGCAAGAAAAACTGCAATTGGGAATAGGCAGCCACAAAAATCCACCACAGCTACCAGCTGAACATAGAGATTTTTACTCTTGTTCTAAAAGTAGGGGAGGGGGCAGCATCCAGGGGCTGCTGGACTTGACTCGAGGAGTAGCAAGCAGCTGGCCAGCACTGCATTGAACAGAAAGAGTCAAGCAGTAGCAAACACAAGCATGTCATGGCACAAGCGTAAACAACTGAGCTCGACCATGGGTCGAGAACCAGCAAAGTTTGCTGACCTGTATGAAGTCTGTCTGTCAACTCTGGTAGCCCAGCACATTGGTTTTAGCCTCAGAAGGGAGGCTGTTTCTAGTGTCTGCTCTGCACAAGCTCCACAACATAGGGAAAAACCACTCCACAACACAATCACATCTCGTGGTCATGTCAGTGAGTTTTATGGCCCTTTCATACTGTTGGAGCAACCAAAGGAGGAGGCTGTATGAGCGCACCTTCCACAGCTGGCTGGCCTGATGCCGAACAGCGCAAAAGGAGTTTGTTTGGGTTACCTGCCTACATGAGACATCATCCTCATTTGTGCTACCTGCCTAATACTGGTTGCCAAAAACCCACTGACACATGGCAGGCGCTCATGAGGTTTTGCAGACCCACCCCCCCACACACACTCTGTGCTTCTGTTACCAGCAACAGCATTTCGTATTAGCCATGGAAACCAGATGGCCCCAACATGAAGCCAGCACACGGCAACCTCTGTTCTTTCCATTTTCAAAACTTTCCCTTGAATCCATTATTCATACAGGTCATTCTCTTGCAAGGTTAAATGAAAACCACAGCATGCTCTGTACCTGCCAGATAAAATTAGAGCTTTTGTGGCTCAGCATTCAGACACCCTTCCCTTTGTCCACAGGAAGTCACAAAATTATCACCAAGCTGCTTAAGCATGACAGCAGAGAGGATTTGGAAGAGACATTTATGAGCAGGAGAGCGAGATATGTTCACTGGAAGCTCATTCCAGTGAGAAAAATTAAGATGCTTTAAGTTGCTGAGTAAAAAGAGCTGGTTTAACAGTATATCCAGCAGGTGAGGTGATGACATTTTCTAGGAGACTGGAAAATGTTTGGTACCAACATCACACAGCACACAAAGGAAGATTCAGTCCAGGAGATTTAGGAACTTTCTGAAATTCTAGTTAACTTAAATATCTTCTGCCTAGTTTGATAGCCAGAAGGCACTGAGGACATTTTATAAAGCAGGAAAATTTGGAGGATAGAAAAGGCATTCAGCTATGTAAAAGAGTTCTTTACTTTCTGTGTGCATGGAAGCTACTCCAACTGCAGATCTCTGCCACTGGTCTCCTTCAAACTCAATATCTAATAATATGTCTTTCTTCTAATGCGAAGTACTGTTCAATCCACTTTCCATTTACCACAGACAGCCATTCTCAAGCTCTACAAATGTCAGACCCACGCTGTTATTTTGGAACTGCTGGCCAAGTGCTTAAGGGCAGTGTCCTGGCACTCACCATCATGGTCCGTGGGCAGAGGAAGTACTTAGGACCCAAGTGTCCTTGCCATGCATATTTACACAAAAGTCCTGAAATAAAATCTCTGTGATGTACTAAGTCCTTGTTTCTGCTTTCTGGGCTGCTCCCTCAATTGTCTCCTTTGATTGAAGATCCCAAGAGAGATGCTCTTGAAATACCTTCCCTTTGCACACATCTTCAGTGTGAACTTTAAGTGCTGAAGTTGATTTCTTCCAAAGCTCACAATTTCACGGAGGAATACAGGAGATCTAGGAGGTGAAATAGGTCATTTACTAATTATCAGCAAAAATGAAAAAGGAAGCAGAAGTTGATGCTCCCAGACTTCTTGGAGCTGAAGTTTGCTGGAGGCATTGCCAGCGCTGAGGTCTGTACAGCTTTAGGACTCTGGCAACACAGCATAAATAGCTATTCACACATAGGGCATATAATGAAGAGTTTAACGAAGAATTTAATCAAAATACTTAAACTAATGGCTGGAAATAGCCAAGTATGAGAAGATCAAGATAAAATGATATGCTATTTGCATTTTCTTCTCTTGATAGAAAGCCTTTGTTGTCTGGAATTAGTGCAGCAGTGCAACATATAAAGCAATTGTTAACTTGGACAGAAGAGGAAAAGGAGCAGAAAGAAATCAGCCACCACACATGAAGCAAGCCCACCAAAGCAGGATATCACTGTTGCTTCCAAGCAGTCAGAATTGCAAAGAGGGATCCAAGAGCTAAAGCTCAGGCCAATGTAGACACAAGAGGCCAGTTCAAATATTCAGGGCTTTGGGGTTTTGTCTCATATGGGTTGTCCAAAGCCTGGAAACATATCTATCAGCCAGCAAAAACTAAACCTTAGAGTCCACCTTTTTTGCCAGCTTTCCAGGAAATGTTCACTTCTGATTTCACAGTTCTAACCTCAAGCTGTTATCAGCATACAGCTCACTATCAAACGAGGATAAGAGATTCTTATGCTATTATCAAAATCTTCTGGGGAATGAGGGGAATGTGAGACAGGTCTTCGAATAGATACAAACACTTCAATCAGTGAATAATCTTCTTAGAGAGCTGGACTGCATCATGGTCTCCTATTATCTTACTTGTGATGGGAGAATTTGCTCTCTGAGCTCTGCTGCATCAGTTGGAAGGCTTCATACCAAGGAGGGAAAGGCAGTGCAGTGCTGGGGTCAGTGGCTGCAGCCTGATCCTTCTCCCAGTTACACCAGCACCATGAGTCCTGGGGTGCACATTTCCTTTATCAACGAGGCTACAGGACAGGAAATACCACCATGGGAATGGATTCCAGCTGTGCCAGGGGAGGATTGCTACTTCTGCAAACCTGACTTCCTTCAGCCATCACTTTAATCTTTATATATCTACAGAACACATTTAAAGTCAAATCTATCCTCCGAGGTAACACAGTGATGCATGACAAGCAGATCTACCCTGACACCAGAGGGTGCACAGCGAGGGCTCTCATCTGCATTTCCCTGGCATGGACAGCATCAGGGGTACTGACTAGCACCAGGGTAAGGGAAACTCGGACAACTGAGAAAGAATAACTATGTTTTTTCACCCTAGCAACTTGGCTTCCATCGGAGACCATACTGACCACAAGGCATGGAAAGAAGATCATAAAGCTGCCTTGGTCACAATTTCATCCTGTCAGTTGTAGGTAAAACAACTGAGTAAGCTAAGCCTGTGGTTCTCCAGCTGCAAAATAGAGATCGAGATGTGTCTGCATGCATTTTAGTCAGAGCAGAGGTACCAGCCATTTCCTACAGTCTTGCCTTGCAACAGGTTCACAGACCGGCTTGCAACTTTACAGTCAAGCTATTCTTTGACTTCCAGCTCCCAACAGTACTTCTGGGATCCTGATCTGTGGGACAGGAAGACAGCTCGTTTTTCGCTGCACTCCCTGCTGTAAGATGAGATTTATCCAGAGAGCATTTACATCACCACCACTGCAGCCCTAGGCATGTTGAGCCTTGATCCTGAAGTAAGATCCTGAAGGCCAAACTGCTGGTTTGAGAAGAGCCAGGTGAGACAAGCATTGCCCAGACCGCATGTGGCAGAACTTGATCCTGGGACACACCACACTGAAAGATACCACAGGGCTGGTTTTATTCCCAGCAGCAATGACCTCCTTGGAACACCTTTCTTTTACATCTTAGTCCTTCACATATTGATGCACAGGCACCACAGAACTGGGATGCCTCAACACAGAGCAGGAAGCAAATACCAGCTAAACACAGAAATGGATTTCAGACACAATTTCATTACGGAGATAAACTCTAAGAGCGAAGCAAGGGAGTGCTGGGTGAGATGTTACCATAGAACAGCAGTTCACATGCTTTTGGTCCCCCACTGATAAAAGAGAAGTCAGGTGAATTACTCTTCTGTCGCAAGCTAAAGATACCACACTGAGACTTACTGCAGTTCACCTTCCTGAAAAGAGTAAGAGAGGGTTTTAGTAGCCTATCCTACAATAAATTGTCACAGCACCTAGAATTCAGAAACAATTCTAATTAAAAAAAGAGAGATGCATTGAAGAATGAAGGCAATTAACCATTTGAGCCAGCTATCAAAGAAAGATATGAATATCTTGAGTATTTTCAAGTGAAGAGAGTATTTTTTCTGGAGGTAGGAAATGGCCGAACACTGTTTCCCAACATGAGCCCAATGACTATGGATAACTTCCATGGTGCCCAATAGGCCAATACTTAAACAAGAAGATCCTTCTGTTTCTAACACAAAATAAGGAGGTCACACTTGACCAGGTCCTTCCTAGAAGTGTCGGTGGTCATTTTGTGCCCTCACCAACTGCTGAAAGCACAGGAATGGCAGAATAATTGAAGTTGGAAGGAATTTCTGGAGGTGTCTGTTCCAAATACCTGCCTAAGGCAAAGCCAGCTTAGAGCAAGTTGCCAAGGGTGTTTTTCTAGTTGAGTATGTCCCAGGTCTGAAATTCATGCCTGTTTCAATGTTTGATCCCCCTCACAGTGAAAAGAATTCCCTAATACCAAACCAGAACTTTCCTAATTGAAACTTGTGTCCAGAGGAAGCAACTTGGAAGCCTGAATTAAGCATCACTATTGCTGGAGATCACCTCAGTGATGAGGAGCATTGGCACAGCCCCAGCTGGGTTTGCGCTCTGGTGTGGGGTGAGAGAAGGGTCTTGCAGGACCACTCCAGCATCCTTCCCACTTCTCCCTCAGAGCTTCTCAGGCCTTTCTGCTGATCATAGCAAGCTGTTGTGTGGTCTGTGCAGGGAGGTTGTAGTCTGCCAACACTTTGCTCTTTTCAGCTGGTTTAATGATTCTCTCATAATAACTCTTCTCCTTTTTCTATGAATAACAGATGATCAACACGGATTACATGGCATTTCAAAAGCTGCTGTGTATGTCAAGGGAGAGCTTTCCAGTCACCTTCCCCACGTCCCCCAAGATCCGTGGGGGCTGATCTCACTGAACTGACTCTGGAGTCTTAACTTCAATAATAACACTATTACCAATACTGATATTGAACTAAATGCTTTCCATGTTGGGGCACAAGTAACAATAGTCAATATTTTGGTGAAGCTGAATTACAGGCAGCAGTTGCAACAGCTGTCTTTAGTTTTGGCTCTAACACCCTGCTCCCCAGTGAGGTACAACACACCATTTGATGAATTCCAAACTCTCTTCTTCAGTTACAGTTTATTAAAAGATGGATTAAAACATTGGCACAACAGTGGCCACAAGAATATTTTTCCAGCAACATCATCCCAGAAGGCTTTGGAAATGCAGAATTGTGTCTAAATTGGGACACCATTCATACATGGTTTGAACTGGTGTTCAGAAAGCCAGTGCTCACTGTTAAATGAGTATTTTGTTACCAAAACACAAATCTAC
This sequence comes from Coracopsis vasa, assembly GCA_026283785.1. Taxonomy (NCBI): domain Eukaryota; kingdom Metazoa; phylum Chordata; class Aves; order Psittaciformes; family Psittacidae; genus Coracopsis; species Coracopsis vasa. The sequence continues at coordinate 6,656 of JANHGB010036254.1, read as the reverse complement.
GTCCTGTCTAGGCTCAAAATCGACACACTCTGTTATAGATACGGTAAAGTCTGAGAATACCTTTTGGGCTTTGAAATCACAGTATAGAGACCAGCAAGACTTGGAAAAACACTGATTGCAAACAGCTGGTAGATATCACATGTGAGCAGCAAGATCTTCACTGAGTTCAACAAATTATTCTTCCCACTGTGCTGCCTGGATGCAGAATTTAATGCAAGTTGTGCAGGAGTTGAGTGTCCCTTCCAGGAGACACACTTTACCTGTTCCACATACACCAATCCTGTATCACATTTTATGAACCCCTAGGTCATGGCTTTTACAGAAAAAGTGAGAGACTGTGACTACGATCCAGGCTTTAACATCATGGAAAAAACATTGTGTAATTGAGTTAGTTCCATGCAATGCCATGACAAATTATAATTCAGGAGGAGACAGGGAAATGGTGGGAGCTGAAGTCAACACAAGCCAAGAGGCAGCACAAACCCTCGCTCGAGCTGACATTCTCCTTGTTCACCCTCTCACTTCTCCTGCTGAGCATGCAAAATTGTTCAGGAGATCTTAGCCAAACCATCTGGTGTGAATGAATACACAGGGCAGAGACTGAGCCTTTGGAGATGTGGATTTGTTGCCTACTCCTTTGGGGAAGCCCAAGTTCAGCTGTCTGCTTGCATGCCAAGACAATATAGCAGCTATCAAAGAGGTGAGGGCATTCACCAGTACCACTCAGCCCAGCATTTTGCTGCAGCTGAGATGCTCCATCCTTTGGAGCACTCCAACAGAGTGATGGGATTCCTACACACAGCACTAGTTATCTTGGGCTTCAAATCTTTCCTTTCAAAAGGGAGCCACACATCTCCAGTGATGTGAACCATTCAGCCAGGGTCAGAGACTGAAGGGATAAACACCCAAGTATATGCCAGATTTCAAGTTAACTAGCCAGCATGAAAAGGAACTTGAGCTCCTACATGCATCTTATTTGTCAGCACTGCCATGTGATTGCACAGAGTGCTGCCACACGCCAGCAGTTGTGCTGTGGCCAGACCTCCTGGATAACATTCACTGATTCTTTTTTTCTTGGTACAATTCCCAGCTTCACCTGAGAAAAAGCACCTAAAAAGAATGTTTCATGGATTACATCGCAATGTGTCAAAACTGTGGGGCTGCTTGCTGGCAAGCATGTGCTGTGGTCGGCCACAGCAGCCATAGGCACTAGTGATATGATAGCAACAATGAAAGGATTCACAAAGCCCTGTGCATGCTGCAGGGAAGGGCAGGGACAGGCAGGGGAAGGGCACCTCTGGCAGACTTGTTTCAGATGTTCCTTTTTGGGACTAACTGCTTCTCCCATGAACATCCCCAGGGGAGTCATCACCAATACACCCCCTCCACTATGAAGCAAGCAGTTAAGGCATCATCGTAGCACCTTTTACCCTCCCTGTTCATGTTTTCCATCTTCATCACTGACATATACAGACATGTGCTAACACCCTTTCCTCTGGGGAGCTGGCTTGGATTTTCCAAAGTCAGTCCTCACGCTGGAGCATAGCAGAAACCACTGGCAGATGTGTGGAGGAGTGGAAGGGAAGGGGAAACTGGTTTGTGTTTCATCAGCCTTTGTGTTTTTTCGTTCACTGTAAGAGCATGCAAGATGGGTTCAGTCTCATTGAGATACTCCTTACTAAAGAGAGATTAAAACTATTTTGTTTATTTTTAACTGTACTTGGTTCCACATAGGCTTCCAAACAATCATAACAGCCCTGCTCCTGCATTTCTTCGACAATTAGCTTGCACACGAGGGATCCTTAGTCTGAAGCTGTGTATGTTGTTGTGTCCCAAACCTGGATTGACAAAAGGATGATATCTTCAGAAGTGAGTAAACATTTTCTCCGAATAGATCATTTCTGAATGACCCTTCTGCATTCCTTTCTACAAAGAAGTCCTTTCTGCATTCCCCCCTCAAACTAGACAGATGTGCATACAGCTGCTTCAGTAGCTGCATACCAATCTTGACAAGACAGATTTCTGAGAGCCGCTATTGAATGTTAAGAGCCAGCTTGAATACAACTGAGAGATAAACGAAGGTAACAGCACTAACAACTTCCACAAGACTGATCCCATCAGAAACCAGCCAAGCTTGGGTCATGTCTAGCTCAGCTCTGCTAATTCTGCTCCTGTCAATGGCCAGTGGACTGGCATGCTCAGTTTGCTGAAATCAAAGTCTGCTGGGGCACAGCATGGGAGCAGTTGGGGGGCACAGACACCCCTCCCACCTGAAATGACTACACTTTCCTACAGCTGCACCCAACCCAGACTTCCAGATGTGTCAAGCAGCGCTCATCCCTACGATGGAAACAAGGGCTTTTCATTACTGTACGAGGCGAGAATAATTGGCTTTGCTTGCAGTTTCAGCCAACTAGAGCCACACATGCAGAAGTTTGGGGTTTACATTAGCATAACTCCTCTGGCTTTTGCCAGACCGTTACAGATGTCACCCATGTCCATGGCAGGTTGAGTTCAAGTTGAGGCCCAAAATAGCACAGATGTCTAGCAGTCAGAAGACAAAAGTTAATTCTTCCAGTCCATATGTTCTGGTTTGGTGTGTAGCACCCTGCAGTAGAGGGGAAAAAAGAAGTTATATGCTGACACAGGCATTTATTATAAGCATTTCAAGTCTGGCAGTCAATCCCGTTTCATCTCACCACTTAAGGGAGACTTCATCTGCACAAGAACCTCACTCAGAACTTGATGTGAGTGTAGGACTGACAATGAGAAAACATCTGCAAGCATCCACACCTTAATACAGCGTCGTCTTGGAAACTAGAGGTTTTGCTGTTTAAAGATGTAAGAGCTGAGAACTACCACAAGCTTTCCAAAGAGGCAGAAGTTCCAGGAAACAGCAGTTCCAATACAGAAGGTGGTATTTTTTCTGAGAGCAGATGACAGTTTCTACTGCACTATCTGCATTTCCCTCACATCACTGCTGTATATAGTACTGGAGACCAGAGTGTTGTTTTCCAGAGGAAGACGTGCCATCACAATGTTCTAATGCCTCTATCCACCCACACCGACATTTATCTAATTTGAAGGTTTTAGAGGGTTTTTTTATTCATTTCAGTTCCCCATAATTTATCCACACAGGAGACCTGACCTCTGCAGGAATTTGCTTTCATATCAAAAAACACACTGGGGCAGCCCAGCCCTTCGAAAGACAGCTCTTCCCTTTTATCTGCAGCTTACAGCACTGATTGGAAAGTGACATAGCTGGAAAATGAAACAGTGACACTTACGTCAAGGAAAGGTGAAATGCCCAGAAACACAGGCATCTGAAATCAGTAGCAGCAGACTTATTTTATGTGCAGAAGACATCCTCCTTTCCTTGATTTCTCAGATCTATCCAGCCCCAAGCTTAAGCCTCAGCTTCACAAATCACTGCAGTGTGCAGTGAAGCAGAGCCCAGAAGCATCCCTTTAGCTGGCAGCAATACCAGGAAAAATGCAATCATCACAGCTCATGCTTACCACACACCAGTGGAACATGCTTGGGCAACTGCTACAGCTCAGCTATGGCTTAGCAAACTACATTTTTTCTCCACTGGCCATCCACAGGCATGCGGTTTTCAAATGCAGCCACAATCAGAAGGGCTGTGCAAAGCCAGGGGAAACAGCCTTGATCCAGCAGAAGCTGTCAATTGTGTCCTCCCTCTGACTCAACCAGCTGCTGCAGAGAGAAGCTTCGAAATTAAAGATTAGCTGGGTAATAAATAGTAAAAAAAACAGTTCACCTAGTAAGGAAGATCATTCCTCATTTAACAGCTGTTACCTTACCTTCAAAAATCTTAGTGACTTATAGCTTGTGTATCACTAAGCTAAATGATACCTTTCTCTCACATTTTACCATTTCTATTTTAATGAGTCTTAGTGCTGGCCTCCATGATAGCACTTGGCATGACAGACTGATATTCCCTTATGTCTTCGGTGATGCCAAGCTCTCTGAAGCAATTGTGGGATTGCACTGTGTGAGGCCAGGAGAGGTGCACACCACACAGCAGACACATCACTGTGAGTCCTTCTCCATCAGTTCCTCTCTCCCACCTCTTTCCCATCGTTCTACTACCACCGCCATAGTTCTCCTACTTCCTAGCAGCAAGACAGCCAGGATCCCCTGCAGCCAGATGTGACTCTTTCTGTCCATCAGCATTTCTGTCCACTCACAGGTCGGGACCCCTAACTCTTCCATGAACAAACCCCTCTTTCCAAGTTCAAGGGACACTCATGGGCTGTCCGCTGCAGACTGCAGCCTTCAGTTGCAGACCCTGTGCAGACAGCCCCATATACTGTCAAGAACTGGGACCAGCACAAAGTCTGCTGACCAGATCCAGAATATATCACCGGAAGCCCAAAACTCCCTCACTCCTCTGAGACATCTGTTTCTTAGGGGAACAGCAACCATCATCCCAAGATGAGAGCTTCTGCTCACCCAGGGATGCTGTGCCTTCCCCAAAAAGGGTCATTCTCACCAAATAGCAGGTGGAAAACAAACCTGTGAAAAGATGAAGTGTTTTCTCTGGCAAGAAGAGAGGCGTGTAAGCAAGCAGTCATGACAATGAGGGATGCAGGCTGTAATGAGTATCCTGCAGTGAGATAAGGTATATTGATGCCACAGTCTTCCAATTGAATAGGTGTAAATGCAATCAGGGCTGGATTTCAGACAAAGCCATGTTCAGCTGACAATGATTTTCAGTTAGAAATGAGGCACAGTTTTGTTTTAAATGGTGGAACTACAGCCTCAGGGATGCAGGGGATTTTCCATCAGTGGCATTATTTAAACTGAGATTGGATGTCATATGAGGTGATAGAAATTATGCTGGGTTAGTCAATCACTTTTTGACTCTATAAACCACTACCTCAGATACAAAAGGCTTGTGCAAAGGGCTTTCATGTCATAAAAGCAGAATCTTATTTTTTAAAAGTACCTTTCTAGTTCACATAACTAAACACCAGATAGTGAGTGATTCCTCAGACCTCTGGCTTGCCAAGAGATTTCAGCTGTATCACACATCTCAGTGCAGTGCTAATGCCATCATTACTGCTTTGGGCTCATCTGTGCTTTCAATACCAGTACAATGGGACTCTGCAGGCTGCAGTGGAGAAAGCTGAGAACTTTCCACACCCACCGTGGCTGCTCCCATGTCATCTTCTCAAGGGACCTTGCGCTACTTGCAGGAGGAGAAAAGAACCCCAACCACTATGGTTGAGGGCTGGGGCAGCACTACTAAGAGGTTGTGGGGATGGACCAGACACTGTGTCCCAAAGCTCCAGATTAGGATTTATATCAAGAGAAGAGAGAGGAACACACAGTCCCACTAGATCCAAAGTTCTTGTGTCTGTCTCCATCAAGTTATTAATTCTGGCTTGCAATCACAGGTAAGTCTAATCAAAAAAAAGCAAACAAATAATTACTCATCTGCTTCTGAAAATCCTATGGCCCCCTCTAGTAACATGCAGACAAGTAGTTACCGAAGTCACCAGTATCTTCTGCTCTAGACACCCATCCCCACAACCTTGCAAAGCTTCCACAGACTTCAGCTCCCTCCACACTGCAGCTGTATCCCAGCCAGCAGCCCATCAGTACTGGGGGCATGCATCCCCTCCTGCACCTCTGCAGCCCTTTCAGGCTGGGGCCTGGCCATGCCAGGGATGGTGCTGAGGGTATTCTGGAAGAAAAGCACATCCTTGTTTCTCTTTCCTCAGGGAACAAGGACCAAAGCCAGCAATGTTGTAGGAGGCAGACGCCCCAGCTTGGCCCTAGTCCCAGCTGAAGACATGATGTAGCAAGCACATATCTATCTAGAAGAGGTCAGTCAAGTGCCTCCCACTTAATATTTAAAAGCTGTTTCTCTTTTCAGCCCTGGATCTCTGGAGTGCTCATTCCTCACAGCACAACAGACCACATTCACATTTTTCAGATGTGTATGAATGTTAAAAATAACCCACCGTGTTTCTCTTCAAACAGGGATGAGATCAAGCCTCTGAATAGCCCATTGTGACTCTGTGTCAATTTGCAGTGATCCTTGGGGGAGAAGGGAAAGGCAAAGGGAAGAGGGAAAGGTATTTTATAATGGAAAAAAGTGATGAGAACACCCTTCCCCTTCTTTGCCACTTGATGCTTCACTGCAAGATCTCACCAGCTGAAGGAATGCATTGCAGGAATGGGTCCATAAAAGACTCAAGGAAATTTGCATCATTGCTGTGCAGCTGGTCAGAAGAGGCGGTGTTACCAAGCTACATGTCTTGAGAGACGAGATCTGGTTAATTCCTGTTGCAAAGTGGCCTGTCAGGGACTCTTGCACAGTATCAATCCTTTAGCTCATTAAGTAGGAATGCAGTTTGCAGCATCCAAAAAGAGAAGGGTGAAAGAAGAAGAAGGTGTTTCCGTTGCTGGAAGAGACACCAGGGAAGGGAATTAAGATCACAGTCCTACCTGGCATCACTGCTGTCCATGTCAAAACTTTGGAAGCACGAAAGGGTGGAGACCACTAACGAGTGGTGTCCTTCAGGAATCAGTGTTGGGACCTTTGTCCCAACATCTTTGTCAGTGACATGGACAGTGGGATTGAGTGCGCCCTCAGCAAGTTTGCTGATGACACCAAGCTGTGT
>JANHGB010036252.1:0-44004 GCA_026283785.1 Coracopsis vasa | reverse complement strand
CTCGTGGCAGGGGGGTTGGAACTAGGTGATCTTAAGGTTCTTTCCAACCCTAACTATTCTATGATTCTATGATTCTATAATTGTCAATTCATGACAGATGGCAGCTGAAATGCAACTCTTATAAGTGAGTTCAGCTATTATTTATACATACATATAATGATATACATATAGTATCCGCGTATCAATTTATGTATGTAAATAATATTATTTTAAAAAAATGTTTCATTTTCTCTTTCCTTCCATATTTGGAGAAAGAAAAAATGTTACCTTTAGGAATTACTCTGCTCCTGATCTGAAAAGGACCTTTGTGGTTCTTAATGTTTTGTTTTAATCAGAAATCAATTTCCAGCTACCCTTTAAAGTGATACCTTATCTGTCCGACCCTTATGTACTACTTAATTTTGTACTCTGGGGAGGTTTTCATTCACTCTCCTGGCAGAGAACTTATTAACTTGCCTTTATTAGGAGATTTTAATTTCTTTCCTGCTGCTAAATTTAAGAAAATATTTGTAGACTGATTTAAAAGTAATGGTAAGATTGTTTGTTTTTTTTTTTTTTAATTGGGCTATGAAGATAAAATTATGACAGTTGCCGACCTTTAGAATTTTGATACGGATATTTTGCAAGCAAAATAAACTGAAGATTAAGAGAAGAAAATAATCCTATTTAACTATATAGTTTATATATTTCAATTGGTTGCATACTTGCCTTAAATTCAGTGACTCCACCTCCTAGTCAAAGATTTCTCCAGATGTTTCGAATACAGATACAGCCATGAAATACATATATAATTTGTGCTGTTTGTGACGTGGAATTATTGTAATTGTACATGTCAGTGGTCTTGTCATCATGATTATGCATTGCTTTTGGGTTTTGTTTGCTTGTTTGTTTGTTTTCTTTATTTGAGGTTTTACTTCTTGAGGAGTTCAGGACAAAGACTTTTAAACAGGATGGTACCATTGTGAATTCAGCACATAAACTGAAAAAAAGCCCAAACAACAAAAACCCTGACCAATTCAAAAGCATCAAACAATTTACCATCTCAAAGATTTTAATTGTGCAACAAACTATGAGAGCATCTAGTCTTACTTTTTGCATGTTGTAAAACTAATTCATCTGAATACAATATAATACTAAGTCTTTATTTCACCCCCTCAAAAAGATCAATACAGATGTATGTAAATAAGCTTATGCATGTGAAAGCTCAGCAAGACTGTTTTAAATGTGTAAAGTTACTTGTGTGGCAGTGTTTGAGGGAACCCGACCTGTGGCACTGTTACTCAGCATGCGATGTAATAAAACATCGAATTTATGCTTCCTCGCTTAGCATATTGGCTCATTATTTATTATGCAATTTTCTTGACTATTACAATTTGGAACTGACAGTTTCTTGGAACCTCTTATATCTTGTATGGAAGGCAAATAAATATCACTTTAACTCCCCCACACATACTTGCAAATCAACTTTGAAGTTGAACCACTTAGCTTCACTTTTCATTGTCTAATGTGGCCTTGTATAATGCTAAACCCTGAGGATGTTGAGTAACCAGAAAGTAAAGCAACTGATATTTTTCTAAATAATTTACTGTGAGCAATTATCATAGAAAAGGGAGTGTGTAAAACAGCCTTGCCATGAAGGAATCTGTAGAACAATTGAGGGTAAAGTTGAGTCTATCAATATGGTATTCTTTCAAGCACATCTCTTCAAATGCAACTGGGCCTCCCAAAGCAAAGGTCCTATTCTGTGTAGCTAGCAAGGAGAGCTGGGTATCTTCAAAAGCCTGCCGAGGGATATCTTGTCTACCTAATTGCATACCTAAACTTTGCCCAGAAATCTCAAAAAGCCCTCAAAGATCTCTCGCCTTCTCTGTTACTGATACAGGACTCTTGAGAAGAATTGGGCATAAAGTTTATGTACAAAAGGACTGAAGATCAGATCTCTTGGCCAAATGTACTTGGAGATCCATGATCTTATATTTCTCCAGCTGTTCCTTTTCATCATATTTTTTCACCAGACTTAGCTCCTCCTGAACCCAGTGGTACTTGCATCAGACTGCAAGTGTCAGTACTAAAAGTGAGACTCATCCCACTTAGCCCAGGCAAAAACCAGATTAGTTCCCTGATGCTACCTTCAGCTCTTTGTGATGCGGTGCTCCCAATGCTTTCCTCCGTTCTTTCTCGCATTGCGCACTGTGTAATCCAGACACACTGGCACAGCTGATTTCAAATTGTGTTTTTGTACCTGGATGCTATCATGACATCATTCTGAGAAAATGCTCTGGGAAAGTAAATTTATGCTCTGGTGCTGAGATGTTATTCTATTGCCTTATCTCTGACTTTAAGTAAATATTTCTATAAAGGGTTAAGGTTTAAGTAACTTAAAATACATTATCTGTAATAACAGCTCCTAATCAGAAAGGTAACTGTAAATTCACTTGAGAGGAAATTAATTTCCTTGCAGAAAGCAAATACGTCCATTTTCACTGGGAAGAGAAATGGAAGAACTCATGAAATAAAGAGATGTTTCCAGATTGAGAGAGAAATGCTGACTGTAGATTTTGGGCAGTGATAAAGCTGTTTGACATAGGTCATTCTTTTGCTTTCAGGGACTGAGCCTGCAAATGTGGCAAGCCACATCCTACAAAGTGCCAATAACTGGGTGAGAGAAAGGGAATATTGCAGCAGTTAACTCCTCTTGCATGTGGTTGAGTTGTGCGTTCTTCCTTGATCATGATTTTTTCTAGTATGTGTTATATTAAAAATTCTTTATTCCCATATGTTTCACTATTTAAGATTATCTGTGATTCTGTGAAGTGTGATTAGAGACTCAACTACTCTTAATCATCTGTGACTACTAGGAATCTGCATTCTAGTTCATGGAAGTTGCGGCAGTAATCAATATTTGCTCAAAAGTTTGTGTAATTTGTTGTTGTTGTTAGTCATGAGAAATGGCTTTGCCTTGACAAAATGAGAAGGAAAAAAGATCCATTTTTAGCATGATGATTCTAGAAGACTTTAGCTTCTATTTTGAATTTAATAGAATAAGCATATACTCAATAATATCCAATTTTGACTGTTTAATTGAAATCAATGAGACAGAACCGGAGCTGTTCTTCATTGATATTTCTTTACTAACATCATTGGGGTTCCAGTAACTGATAGTAATTTGTCATCTGGCTCTATACCAAAACCTAGTTTATAGGATTTTGCAGTGCAGATGAAAGAAGAAAGAGAAGTAGTAATAATATATGCTACCAATTATCTAAGGTACATGATCCTCTTCTAAACTTGTATAATTTTCTTGGTAAACTCAGTTAGTGTTAATGGGTGACATTTTTAAATCGTGCATTATTGATTTCAGTCAAATGTACTTTTTGTTCTACAAGTTTCCTGTAAACTATCTTCAGTTTTCTGAACAAAACTTTTCATTTTAAAATTGGCAGTAACAGCTAAGTATTTTTTTAATAACAGCTTTGCCAAGCTTACTGGACCAGATTAATCACAAATGTAATTTGCCTTGTTTTGCCATCAGTTTAGTTTCAAGATGATTTGGCTCATCATATCTTTGAGAAAAACACACAGTTCATAATGATGACAAGGTATGCTAGCCAAATCAACTAAGTTCTTTTAAAAAGTGCATATAGCCAATGAATGTATGAAGAACAGAGGTTTTGATTTAAAGCCTCTTCACTTTTTGTAATGGAACCCTGTATTTGAAGTCATAGTCATTTTGAAACATGAAAATTCCTTCAACATGCATAAATCTGATTTTTTCTGTTCATTCAAGGAAATAGTTACACTACATTCACACGACAATTTATAAAATTCATAATCTTTGTCTTATTTTAACTGTCTTACAGATTTACTGGCCTGCAGCAAAAGAAAAGATAGAATTATGCAAATTAGCTGGGAAAGATGCCCATGTAAGTATTATTGCTGAGAGTATTGTATATCTGTATATTTGTGTCCAGGTGCACAAAATGTGTTAATAAGCTGTTTTACACTTTCTTCCTGAACTAATGAACTAGGTGTTTTAATTAAGTTAAAAAAATTGTTACACTTCTATTTTTTTCTATAAATATCAATGCGTCAAGAAAAAAATGTTCAATATTGCAAGCAACAATTGTGTTAAGCCATCCTTGTATGTAATAAATGCAGTTGACAGATCATGGACTTTCCTCTGAAATATATCCCAGGAGATGCTCTCCTGAAATCCTTCCTTTCCCATCAAACTGCCTTTTTCTTGTGAATATCCTGAATGTAACTTAATTATAATTCATTAATGAAACAGGGTAGCAGAGCAGAGTACAAATTAACTGAATTTGCAGACAGCTGCAGTTAAGGTTAAACCAAAATCTCAGACTCATTAGCTTTTTCCTGGAACCACAGATCATTAGTAAGTAGGAAGTGTATTTAAGGTGTATATATACATAGAATAAAACTTTCATATCTCTTTTACATACCACAAATCACATCATGTGTCTCGAGCCCACTATAAATGTAAATATTTCCTGGCTGTATAACAAAATTTCTTCCTTTTGTCTCCACAAATCTTCTTGGATCTATCCAGCTTGTCTGTTACCAAGGTGGACCCCAGCTCAAAACACTCTCTCAGCTCCCTTCTTGAGGAATTTCAGCTTTTTATCCTAACTTATTGCTAACCTTATCTTTACAGCAGACAAAACCTAAACAACACCTCTGCTGAGCACTGGGAAAATTCTGGTACTGGTCTGTATGGAAGATTTGTGCTGATCTATTTTTATGCTAAGACAAAAGGAGAGGGACCAGAGATAGGAATGTTTGTTTTGGACATAGATAATAAATATATCCTTTTTGCTTCCTACACTGTCTCTGCAGCTTCCCTCTCACTTAGGTGTAGGGTGGTAGCTTCAACATATGAATAGCTCTTGTGTATTCCCTCTGAAGTACCTTTTTTATATGTATATGCTTTTGTTTAATTCTGGGGAAGGCTGTAGCAAGCTACCCCATGTAGTGCCTTTGCAGCATGCAGCAGCCCCATCAAGGCTTGCCATCAAGGACCAAAACCAGTTAGAGCCAGGACTGACCCAAGCATCCTGTAGGATCCAGAAATGCCTAAATAAAAGTGACCAGTAGGATGTGGTTGGTGCAAAGAAAGTTCATTTAAACACAAAATATACCCTTGGAAGTATTCTGAAGCCCTTCAGTTCACCACAATGATTTCTATCATGTAATCTCTGGTGTTAAAGCTTGTGCAGAACTCTGAATTGGGAGCAAAGGCAGGAGGATTAGTAGCCAGACTAATGCAGTGTCTCTCCAACCTCTGCTTAGTTGTTGACAGGGGTTGTTTGCTACAACACAGGCTGAGCAGATATCATCCACACTGTGCTGTAACCACATAGCTTTACATTACATATAATGTAAGCATTATAGAAGAATTAGCCTTGCAAGTCTGATTGATGAACTGCCTAGTAGATAGACACTGCAAAATTGTACCCGTCACAGCTTTGAACTATTTAGTAAACAGTCTCTGCTACAGTAGTTTGGAGTTTAAATACAGTGATACTATGGCAATAACCTAGTACCATGTATAATGTGAAAGAGAAGAAGAAACATGAAAATTAACCTTTCTCTTTCTTTTCCCAATAGACAGAATGTGCAAATTTTATCAGGGTTCTTCAGCCCTACAACCGAACCCATGTTTATGTCTGTGGCACAGGAGCGTTTCACCCTCTCTGTGGATACATTGAACTCGGAACTCACAAAGAGGTAACTTTATTTCCTCACTACTCTGACATGTCAAGGAATAACCCTTGTCTTGTTTAGCATTCATCATAGATTGGAAAATACTATGTGAGTGTGTAAAAAATGAACTGACAGCAGCTTGCATAAATAACAGGGTAAATGGTGGATTTTTCAGGTCAGACAGGAACTCTTGTTCTCACATTTGATATGTGCATATCTCTTTTGAACAAAGCACTTTCCTCAGTAAAGCTTAATACACAGAGTTCGTCTGAATGACACTTTCCTATGATTAACTAAGTGAAAAGAACATTTAACCCAGATGTCTTTCTTCCTAGTAAGTCATTTCCACACATACTTTCCGCTTACGTACATACACACATATTCAGGGTTCAAGATGACACTTGTAGTTCTATCTTTAAATGTCCATATACCCTTGGTCCACAGAGATGATTTCCTGTTCCTTGTGCATAAGAGTAATATGCAGTTTGTAAATAGCCTCTGAGCCTGAGTCCAGGGGCAACATCTCAGAACTTGATGTTTTGCAGCCCTGTTGCTAAGTAGATGTTGGGTATCCTCCATCACTAGTAGCATATTCCTGAACTGACGTTAGCAGCTGATTGGTCTTCATTTGCTGGTGACAAAGAAATCTCTATCCTAAGTGGCAAATGTTTGAGACCTAACCCCCACAACAGAGGAATTTTGGTGTTGTGTCAAGCAGCCACTTAGTACACAAGTCTCTTTTTAACTCCTATATGTATAACACCTTGGCTATATTTATAACACTGGCTCAGTTCTCAGACAGTGTTGAGATGTGACCTGTCTGGCTGCTTGCCTGTGTTGCAGGCTTCCTATGCTGCTATAGAAAGAGCTTCCTTTTTTCTTTGGGTCTCGGTGAAATGGTAGCATATAAGAAGTGAGATCTAATGTTATTAAATGTGATAACCTGAAATATGTACATATTTGAGTTATTCTGACACACAGAATCAAGGGCTCACAGACAAAAAGAGGGAGGGGGGAAGTTATTAGTGCTTGCTCAGGCTGAGACCCATCATTATATTCTACACAATTGGCTAGCCCAGAGGGGCTTCATATGTTACAGAAAGCTGAAGTTACCTTAAATCTGCACAGTGGTGTTCTTTCCCTAATAAACCATTAATGCTCCTGGTATTATTTGGTATATGCTGTATAATTGGGCTTGCAACGAAATAATTTTTAAGCTTCTTTGCTTCACTTCCTTAAATATTCAAGTTGAAGCAACTGAAATTTTAGATCCCTTGTATCATGCTGATTCCTTAGCCTGAATGATCAAATACACAGCTGAATTGAACAGAACAGCTCTCAGCAAGAGTATAAGCAAGGCTCTGGTTTACCTCTGGGTCATTAGCAAGATGCCTTATTCACTCTACCATCGAACCTTTAACTACTTCATTTGTGAAGGCTGTTTTCATCAAACATTATGAAATTATGGAATTGGTCTGATTGTTCAGTCTGGCAGCCAGTCTAGACAAGGGGTCTGTCTCAATTAGATGTGACAAATTACCTTATGAGGGGAAATGGAAGAAGAATCCCAGTATTGTATTTCCTAATCCCCTCACTGTCTCCCAGTCCTGCCTCTCCTGCATTCCTCCTGGTTGCTCAGCTGCAGTGGTAGGTTGGACAGTGTTCAACACTACTTATGCCTCTTCCCATGAAGCGTCTCTTCTACAGCCTTCTATTAAATTAACAGCTTTGAATTGGGGGCTGGAACTTGATGATCTTCAGGTCCTTTCCAACCGTAACTGTTCTGTGATTCTATGAATGGCATATTTCCCTTTCCTTCTTGGACCCCAAACACCCTACAGCCAATGTCCTTGCACTGCTTCTCCAGATAGATGTGACAAGGCAGGAGGGTACTGAGGACAGGCTCAGTGACATGAATTTGACGGGCAGCTGAAAACGTCTCCTTGTTTTAGGAAGCCAGGAGTCCTATGTGGTAAAACAAAGCACTTCTATTGCAGATCCATCTTTTGGTGGGGGCTGGCCTCTTTTTTCTCCTTTCCATTCCCCATTTTTTCATCTCTGCATTATAAGAATGGATAATGGTTGGTTGGTAATTAGCAACCTCTACAGGAAACTGTAGATGCCTGGAAGAGCCAGGGGCTGAGGTAGCCTTGCAGAGGCTGTTGAAGCAGGCAGTGCTCTGCTGACCTTTGAAAGCTGCTGGTGGATCTGCCCAGTGCTTTGCTGGCCAGTGCCAGTGCTGTGAAAAGAGAGAGGAAAACAGTGTGGATCAGGTGACTCAAAACAACAGCAGACACTGCTTTTGAAGCAGTACAAATCCCCGACGGGATCACACAATTAAAGGGGATTAAAGTCCTAGTCTTGCTATTGCTGAAGTCACTGCCAAAACTTCTCTTGGCCGGTGAAGAGGCTTGGCCCGGTTGGTGCTGTTAGCCACAGCTCTCCAAGGGATGCTCTTTTCTTTGAAAGCTTTGTTCAAAGTGAAAGCAGGAGGTTAATTCTGTATGAATGCCTCGTGGTGTCCATTAGTTTGTCTGGGTGAAGTATGAAATATTTCATGTTGATCTATAAATCCCTCAGTTCCTTGAGTACTGCTGGACTTGCAGCCAGCCTCTTTGCATGTGATACAGCAAAGGTCCTCTGAGCAGCTCAGGACTGCACATCTTAGAAGAAAGGAGGATGGGACACTAGCATTTTAAATTTAGTTTTTTCCTTGATGTGCTCTGATCCACTTCAGCAGCCTGAAAATTCGGTTTACCTGATATCCCACAGGTTTGGGAAGATGAAAAGGGTGGTTGTTTGATGATTAAATTCTGCTTTGTATCAGATAGGATTGCTGGAGGAAATGGAATTTATGTTGACAGATAGGAATTGATTTTTCTTTTCTCTTAAGGAGCTTAATTATTCAGTAACCTGGGCTCTTGTCTTCTGAGCCAAGAGAGTTTAGGAGACACCTCAATAAAATAGAAAGGCTTGGTCATTTGTAATCTGATGTACATTAAGGAGAAATTGAATTAATGTGTTGTAAAGTTTGATCCTATGTGGCTGTCTTTGGGCATACTTAACTGTCATTTGTACTCTTCAGTCCTCTTGCAAGGCAGAGTTATAGAAACAAATATTTAAAATCACGTCACCTTTTTTAAAGTAATTGTTTAAATCATAGAGGTGTTTTGATTTTTAATTTTAAACTAGCTTCAAAAGTTATGTCTCTGCAATAGACATTAAACCCACAATGATTTGATTCTTGAACACCAGTGGGATTTTAAGTGTCAGTGTAGGTAGGCGGGTATGTTAACAGCACTTCTGTAGGCAATCTCCCTTCTCTAACAGCAGCAGAATTCTGAAAATCAAGCCTCTATACCTGCAAAGACTGCACTTTGCTCCTCTGAGCAATCAGTTTGCCTCCAGAAGGACTCACTACGAGTTTCAGGTTAAGCGTGCTTTTAGGAAAGTAATGAAAGGATCAAGTAAAAGCATCCTTGCTGGCAATTCAAAACTGTAATAAAACTTCAAATTGATGCTTGCAACAATTGTGTTGTTGACTGCCCACTGAAAACATCAGGAATAGTTTTAAAATCATTTCTTTTCTTTATCTTCCTCTTCGCCTTTGTTCCATGACCCAGGAATTAATCACACTATATTTGGGAACTACAAGGAAGGATCTATTCTGATATCTCTTGTATCATTAGCCTTGTTAAGAATAACAGGAGAGAGCATATGCTGCTTTCATTTAAAAGGGGCTGAACTGTGTCTGCTGTGAACATTATTCAGCAGTCCCTGGAGAAATTTAAGTCAGCCAGAATCCCTTCTGGGTCTCCTGTTGCAACACAGTCTATCAGCACTTTCCCAAATAGAAGCCAGTGACTTTTAAGTACAATCCAGCTTTTAATTTGAGTAGAAATGAACAATACATCTCTTTTTCTGAAAATAGTTGTATTTTTTTAAGATTTGTGCCTCTATAGAGTGAATAGGGTATGTTAAAACAATGAGCAAAAAAAACCTTGTATGTAAAACAGAGACACAGACTGTAAACATCAATGCTGAGATGGCAGCTGTGCGGTCTAACACAACTTCACTTTGTATGTTAGCAGAACAGTCCATCTATATGAGAGTTTTTCTGCAACCATACCAGGATAATGAATATGTATTTGTTCTCAGGAAATGGTATTCCGGCTGGATACTCAGAACTTGGAGTCTGGCAGGTTGAAATGCCCCTTCGATCCTCAGCAGCCATTTGCTTCAGTGATGGCAGGTAAGAAATCATCAGAGCCAAGTGCTCCTCTCAGATGTGTGATGGCTTCATACGTGAGCCTGGGTTCAGAGGCTCAGCAGATGTCATCATTGGAGCTCCGCTGGTGTTGGTTGTGTTTCTGGTTTGTGCTCTCAGAGGCCTTCAGCCTGCAGATGTCAAGGAGCTGGAAATGCAGCAACACAAACAGAGCCATTTGAGTGGCTGTGAAGCCTCTGCCAGTTGAGCAGGGAGGTGGTTTCATCCTCACCCAGTCATTTCTCCTTTAAGAAGACAACCAAAAAAGCCCACAGACAGACAATGTTTGAAGCGCTTCTGGGCCTCTTTCTGCAATTATCAATATGTTCTGCCCTTTGAAGTCTGCTGACGTCCACTATTTCCATAAATACATTTTTGAGGTTTCTGTTTGCTTGAGTAGCCACTTCTGAAGCTGGAAGCCTAAGAACAAGATAGTGCAATCTGCCTGCTGTGTGCATCACAGCACTGTGTGGTCTGACATTTGGTGCCGAGGAATGTCAGCTTGACCTCCGGATTTCAAATCACTATAAGAGCTACTTTTGTCGTGGTTTGGTTCATAGCTTTAGACAATTTTCATTTAACTTGCCCGTCAAGCGTATGAATATAAGATAAGAGTGAAGCACCATGACGTTTTCATTTGCAGCCAAAGAGCACTGGTGACAATGCTTTGAAGTATCGGTCACTCTGTGTTATAAAAAGAATATGACTAATGTTCAGTCTTTATTCTCAGATAATAAGATAGATGATTTGTGATTCTGACCCTACAGATGGGGCAGGACTTCCTTTATTAAAAACAATAGATTAAAGCCAGTGCTTATTCTTCTCAGGGACCCCTAGTACTATTTAATGACCATGAAGTCTATTTTTAAAATGGGTTTCTAGAAACTTTAACTTTTTTTTTTTTTTAATGCAATAGAACTTCATGATTTATTATACTGTTGGCTAATTTCAGTAGCACTCTAGTGCTTTGACTGCTCTATTAAATCTTGTGAAATGAAGAAGCTGCTGTCTTTCAACTAACTAAAACATGAACTTCGATGCATAAGAAACTTTGGGCTAGATAAAAATTAATGGTCAGGGTATTCTTGTATCCCTTTTCTGGCTGTGCTTGGTGTCAAGTGCTTCACAATAACGTACAAGGAGCACTGTACAGAGTTACAGGCCTGACCGCAGTATGCGTTCTTGGCCTATCTTTTGATAATTACTTTATTTCTAAAAGTACTAGGACAGCAGTATAGCTCACAGATAAGATACTGCCCTGGGACTCAGGGAAGCTCAGTTCCTGCCTCTCTGCCACTGATGAGAGGAGTAACCTTTGGCATGTCACTTTTCTCTGTCTAGTTTTATTTATCTGCAAAATGGTGATAAAGATTATTTGTGCCCTTCAAAAAGAGCTTTCTAATCAGTTGTACATATATGAAATAAATAATATGCCAGTATATTTTCACTCCGGTGTGTACGTTAACACAGCTGAGTGATTTTCATTCTTTGTAGAAATACATGATCTCTCTTTGAATTCTACACACATTTCACCTTGACTGAATGCCACCGGTAAATTTGAAAAGCTGCCCTTTTTAACTGAAAAATCACCTGCTTGTTATCCAGCTTCTGTTATAAATTACTGCTCACCAAAACTGTCCTGGACATAACTGGAACTTGGAATGAGAGATACCAAACTTGAGAGAAGTGCTGAAAAAGCCTTGTCAGCAGAGCCTAAGCAAAGATGGAGAATTTCTGTTAGCCCTTCAGTTATATTGATCACTGAGTGCCTGTCAGTTAGCAAACACCAATTACCCTGCCCATTCCTCATTATGACAAATACCTTTCAGAATGCACTATTCTTTCTTTACAAAGGCGACATGCAGTCTGAAAGATGTGCTTTCCAATACTGTCATGGACATAATACATAAGTAACAATAATAATGAGGTAAAAAGAAAGCTGATCTTTTTTTTTTCTTTCTGAATAAAGTGCTTAAGGTGAATCATGGGTTGTGGTTTTGTTTGATATTTTTTTTCACCCTTGATCTCATATTTTAAGTGCATTTACATCTTTAGCAAATGAAAACACAAACATCTATGTTGAATGGTATTTGCTCTTCATTCACTCTCAACAAAGGACTTCTCTCTAAAAGATCCTGTGAAATGTTTCCACTCAGAGGATCTGAAAACCTGGAGAAGGAACTCCAGGAAGGGGATTTTTATATATCATAAAGCTTTTTATATGATTATTGTTTATGAACATGAATCTTTTTTCTTTTTATGAACTCATTGTTGGGATTCATTGTTGCAAGTCATTAAACAAAAACCAAACTCCTCCAAATACTAAAGGTATCTTGTTATTTTGCAGAGAAAAAGACTTGTAACATGCAGTAAAAAAAATTACAGTGATTGATAGTGTTTCTTTGCTTCTTTTTAGAAAATTACAGAGATCTGAAGTGAAACAGAAAATATTGTACAATTCTTAAAGTTGTGAAGTTTTGCATATTCCACAAGGCTGGCAGGAGACTAAATAGTAACTGCAATTGCAGCAAGCATTGTACTGCATTATGGATATAGTTTCCTTGTGAGACAAATTCTGTCTGCGTTATTCAAGCAAGATGTCTCATTTATTTTTGTGGGACCACTTGCTATGTTAAAATGATCACGATTTGGGTCTGTAGCCATATCCCTACTATTAACACATTGCATAGTTGAGAAGAGTTCCCATGGTGCCTAAATTCCTCTTCGTGAATGAAGTGTTGGATAGAGATCCCTACACCAGGAACGGGCCAAGTTGCAAAGTTCCCGTAGGGAAGCATCCATCATGTTTACTAGCTCAAGCCCAGGAGCAACAAAGCCGTTGGGGCTGCAGCAAGCCTGGGACACAAGAACTAGCTTGAATGCATAGATGGTCATGTCCTCTCCATGGCCACCAGTTCCATGGTCAGTGCTCAAGGGGCAGGATGCACAGATTAAATATACCTTCATACCTTTAAGAGCCCAGCACCCATTAAAGCCTGGGGAGTTTACATTTCTGAATGCCTAAAAGGTCTGAAAATTAGACTTGGACTCCTCTACTTCTAAGGCATATAATTACCAATGTTACCCGCATTTAAATGTAAATTACATCACAGAATGCAAAATCCCATTAAAATATAAATCAATAATACTTCAAACCATTAAATTTGTTCATAAGCCAATTAAACACACGTGTTGTTCACCCAACAAAACACAAATAGTTTCAATTTTGTTTATCCCACAGCTGTAGAAACCCTGTTTCTTTTTCATTTGCAGATGAGTATCTTTATGCTGGAACAGCTTCTGATTTCCTTGGCAAAGACACTGCTCTAACACGTTCTCTGGGCCCTTCTCACGACCACCATTACATCAGAACCGACATTTCTGAACATTACTGGCTTACTGGTAAGATCCCAAACATATGCTGTTGTCATTTGCATTGTCCCTGCCTCTCTGAAGTTAATAGCCCCTTTCTTATATAAATATATGTCCAGTAACTATAAATATAGATACTGTATCATGGTATCTTTGGATTACGTAGGCTTTTTTTTAAGAAAAGCTCAGTGGAACAAAAATGCACTTGAGAAAAGTCACAGAGGTGAAAATGCTAATTAAGGAAAGAGTAGGAGCATACGACCTAATCATTCTTTCCGTCTTTGATCTGTACATCTGTGTATAGTCCTGTAATTGGAATAATATCATGACTTAAATGCTTCTATTTTCAGTCTTGTTGGAATAATTTTTTTCTAAACCCTTTTTCCGATCACTTCTGAAAGCTGTTCCCTACAGCATGGGGAAATGACAGACTGGAAATTCCACGTTTTTAGGCAAGAGGTCTTTTTTTTCCTTGTCTTTTCCTTTTCTTTTGAGGGGGAAAAATACCCTCTGTTACTGTGAGGATCATTTTAAAACCACTAAGGGCACCCTAAAATAGCTTCCCAAGCAAAACACTGTTTTCTCTTGCCCATTAAAAAACATTCTGAGCTAGTAAACCCTTTAAAAAACTGGCTGCATTTACACCCAGCGAGTCCCAAACCACACACAGAGTAACATGGAAAACTTCGCTCACAAGCAAACCCTGCTCAATTAAAGCATCCCCCTTTTAGCCGTCAACTATCTTTAAAGATGTGGCAACATTGGCCCTGATTCAGGATGCCTGTGTAACTATTATGGGTGTATTGTAAAGCCAGGGCCTGCTGACCACAGGGTTAAGTTGTCTTCCCAGCAGACAACTTCTGAAAGGGATAATTTTGCCTCTTAACTCTTTGAGACCTCAACAAGAGGAAATGTTCCTTTTTTTATCTTACTTTTCATTCCACCCAATTCTCTCCTTTCTTCCAAGCTTGCCTTACATTTCTGTATAGGTGTAACTCCATAACCTCAGGATTTCTCTTGTGGGATGAGGAGAAAAGGAAAAGCCATTTAAAGTCCTTCTACCTTTTTAAATAGGAGCAGTCCTTCAGGCAGATAGAAAATACCCACCTAATTCTGGTGACCTTCCCATTTTCATCTCCTGTGCTCAGAATCTTTCTTGTCCCACGTTTCCTATCTATCTCCTGTCTCTCATTTCTACAAATCCCTTGTGCAGTGTAGACCAGAAATGGGTTGTAAGTGATACGGACCAGGATGGGTCCTTCCAGCAGGCAGTTCTCTAACTGTAATTCGCCATGCAACTGAATATACAGTTTTATCACTGGCAGCCTGCTGATGCTTAGCATGGAAAGATGGCTTGGGTAGCTGCTTTCCTAAGGGATGCTATAATACCTAAAAAAGAAAGATTTAATGCAGTTTGGTCCTGAGGAGCATCTGGTGTTATCATTATTATAGATCCACCTTGATGAGCATTACAGGGTTCAGCTCCCAGCCCAAAAGAAGTTACAGCTTAAATATCCAGTTCCAAACATTTCTTTGTGCTATTAATGTTTCTTCATGAGCCGTTTGCAGCAAGTACAAGAGCACAGAATAAACTAAAGGTTTGAGAACAGTTTATGTGTTTTAGTTTGGAGGCTGGGTGGGGGAAAGGCTGTCTGCCTTTCTTCTTTCTTTTAGATTGATTCATGTTTTATTCTGTTTTCACTTAAAGCATCTGTATTTATGAAAGTTTTCTAAGGAGAATAATATATTAATACGTCTGCATTTGAAGAACAGCTTTAGTGTGTTAGACTGCGACGTGAAAATTACCCCACACTATATAAACACAGAAGACCCCATATATTCTTCAGGTTTACCTTGTTTCCAGCCATATAAAAAACTACAGCCACGCTCTAAGACTTCACATACACAATCCATGCAGTGTTATACTAAGAGGCATAGATATAAACTAGGTGCTTTTAATATTTTGAAACAGTCCTTTTAAGGTTGGAGAAAATTTTGAGTGCAGCTCTAAATGATGGGATCATATCCTATGGCAATAAGCCATAGAGTAGCCGGTATGTTTCTAGTTTATTGTGTAACATTACCAATTGCATACCATTGTGCTTTCAGCCGATATTGGTATAAAGAAAATATTTACTTGATTTCAGGTTTAAAACTCCCATCTCATCTAAATCCCCTCTTCTCTAAATCTATCACCCATTTACCAAGCATGTGTTAGACCTCCAGGAAAAGTTGTACATACTTGAGTAATTGTACAATTAGAAATAAATTATTTCCAGGCATGACTCATGTTTTACTTAGGATAAGCATAAAATGTGTAACTTGTTTTTTACCAGAGGGCTGAGGAAGTTTTGCTGTAATGCACCCTAATATTTTTTAAGTTTACCCTGATTCTGTTTCTGGAAACAGGATTATCCTTTCCTGAGGGAAGGGAGGGAAAGACAAAGCATAAGGGAAAAATGCGTAGGATACCTTCCAGTTCCTTGCAAGGCATCTCTATCTTGACTAATTAAGACATGCCGTAATCTCAGTGACTGAATAGCAGCTCCACAGAGGAGGAAAGGAGGAAGGCAGCTGATCTTTCCCATGACTCACGCTCACACAAGCTCATACTCCTGCACACAGCGGCATTGAAGACAGGGGATGCTGCCTCTACTCAGACTTCAGCCCTTCTCCTGCAGAGCTAAAGAATCGGGTGCTCCTGCAGCCACTGACTGGAGGCATGTCACCCATGGCCACGGCTGGGCACAAGGCATGTGGGGCTGGTGGCCTGGCTCCAGATGGCAAAGCTTCCTACTGGAACCGACTCTACACCGCTCCACCCCAGTGGGCAGAGCAGAGCATCTCATGGTGGGATACCCGAGACCTACATACAGGCATGCACTAAACAGCTGCACATTCCTCCCCCTTTATAGGAAGCTAAAACCATTGCTGAATGTGTGCTTCCCTGAATTGCTTCTCCCCCCACCCCTCCCCATTTTTTTTTTTCACTGCACTTTAGTCGGTTTTGCCAGGGCAAAGACTTGCAGGCAATGACTTCTTTATATTCTGCGAAACTTGGCTGGGATTCAGCTCACTTAGCAGTAAGAGGCAAAAGTTAGTATCCTGTCTGGGCTCAGTCGTTTCGCTTGTCTCTGTAATTTACAGAGAGAGGTGGCACTTCCAGAGGGTGACTCACCCCACCTATTGTAGGAGTTTGTCTGAAAATAGGATAATTCATTGTCACTTTCTTCCTTGTGTCCTCCTGGAAAGAGGACCTGAATGAGCATAGGTTAGGAGCTTGACTTCTAGACAGTGAAAGGTAAATGAAGTGAGCACTGGCTTTGCATTTAATCATGCTGCGTATTTCTGGCAGCCCAACTATAAAGACATGCTGCCTCCCACTGTTTTGGGTTGCTTTTCCATTTCTTCATGTTCTGGGATTTGCTATGCTCTTTTTTTGAGCCTAATGGGTCTTACTTCTGTGTAGGTCTTACTACAGCATGCACAGTTGCGGTGTCTTAAACTTCTGCTGGTGTTAGAAGGGTGTGATAGTCGACAGGTACCCAGCAGCAAACATGACCACTCCACAAACCCAGCAGTGAAGGATTAAGTGTAACAGCTCTTCCCATTAAGCCACAAAAGCATGTTGAAAAAAGCATAAGCAATACCTGTATTTATTGTACCATCTGTTGTCAGAGCTCGTGATGCTTCTGATCCACTCTTTGGTTACTTACAATCTAGCCATGAAAGTAGTATGTGGGAAAACTGTCTATTAACGCTATTAGGGGGTGCAACTGTGCATATGGGAAAACAAACAGTGGTTTAAAATCATCATCTTATAATTTGTTTCCCATACAAAGAATCAAAAAACCTAATTCACAGTTAGTTTAAAGACACTTTTCTATATTGTATGGATGGGTTACAAAAGATGAGACAAAGATCTCATTTGCAGAACATAATGTGTTTTTCAGATCATGATCTCTTTCATTACATTTTTTCATTCTCTTTGTCTGCATATTTTACAGAGTATTTTTGTTTGGATTTCAACTTCAGTGTTTTCAATTGTGATTTAAAATCAATAAATGTTTGTATTCCTTTAATTTGTTAGAGATTCTTCTAAATCTGTTCCAGGCATTGGTATTGAGACATTTGTTTTTTGCATTTGGCTTGCCAAGTAAAGCAATGAAATTTAATTTAAAAAAACCCATATATTCAGAGTTTTGTTATGTGAGTATGGATAAAAAAAAGTCGACATGAAATTCAACAGCATGCTATAGAAGTATTTAACAGGTTTTCCTATTAAATGCTTATTTAGCTAACCACATATTTAAGGAAATGTACTGGAAGCGTATTTATGTATTTATTCATGCTCAGAGATCTAATCTTCAAAGTAGCCTTACAGGCCCTGAGGGGTAATTGAATATTTTCTTTAAGCTCATTTTGAAATCCTAACTTAAATTTATGGAGCTTGATGCCTGCATCATTTAATTTTTCTGCTGACGCCATTCTATAGTGTCAGAAAGGTTTAAAATGGAAGCAGAGCTGTAGCTATTTTGACCCATAAATTTAGTCTTCTGTCATGAAGGTGCACATTCAGCACTTAAACGCATCCCATTTCATCTCCAGCTTTCGATAGTGAACTTTTGAATCAAGGACCTTCTTTTTGTCCTGTGTATACTATAGGGTTCATGGTGAAAATCCATCAAGGCTAATGTAAAGTAACAGCCATTATAAAAAAAAATAAAGGCATGAAGATACATTAAAAGCTGATAATAATATTCCCCACATATTGCCAGTGTGCTCTGTTTGCTCTACCATCTTACAACATCCTCCTTAGTGCTTTCTACTGCATCCTGCCTGCTTATGGGGGCAAAGACTGTGTATTTTATTGCTGAAAGAATGTATTTTAGAGTCAAGGGTCTCTTTGCACCGTATTTGTATAGCCACTTCTGGTTAAAGAAAAACATAATTGATCCAAGTGCCTTAGAAGAGCTCATCTATTGTAGTACATTAGGGAACGTCTTTAAAGTCATTTCCCCAAGTATCTGGTTCACTCGTGCAAGGCAGGGTTGTTGCCTGCTCTGTTGCAGTCAGGGACCCCTGGAATTAGTTTAATGGATGATTTTAATACTAAGTTTAAAGAAAAAAAAAACAAACAACCCAAAACAAAACCAAAAAACTACCGCTGGTGAGCAGGCCTGCAGATCATGGATGAGGGAGCTGAGAAAAACAGTGAATGATGTATTAAATCCTTGGCTTCACAAGTATGCCCATAAGATGGAGGCAGAGACACCCAAGCTTGTTTTGGAAGAGACCAAAAGTAATATCACAGCTCAGCATGGTACAGCAAGGCATGCTGTAGCGTTTCTTGCGAAAAGCAGATTTAAATAACCCAAACAAACCATGATGTTGATACAGCTAATCTGTTTTCACACAACAAGGAACTATGTCCTTAAGACTGACTAGTCAGTTGAGGATTATCGTGTGCTAACTTGGGAATCCAAGTTGGATTTGGTAGATACGGGCAGTAAGATTGTTATAGCACAGATATGTAGGAAACATTTAAAGCTGTCATTTATATTGAATTTTTAATCCATCAGTCAATAAAGATTCATTTATTCCTTTGCAAGCTATCTCTAGAAAACAGTAGTGTATTTCTGTACTCATAACTGCTGCAATGTGTAACTAAATTAATCTCAATTTATAATTTCAGCAAATCTACCTAGCTTGGTAGGTGTCAAGAGCAATAAGGCAGGTTTTTAGGCAGTATTTTGTACTGAGAGTTATCCTATTTTCAAACAGAGAATGATAGCTAGTGCTGCATATTTATGCAAGTGATAGTAAGGTATATACACAAAAACATTACACTGAGAGAATCTGTGGTGGTTTTCACTTGGAGTTAGTAAGAAACTTGCCACTACATGTGTATATAGTGATATTTTTATTTCACTGGAAAGTGCAACATAAATGCAGATTCTGAAGCAGAAATGTAGTAGCAAGTATTGAAACTTTTCTTCAGATTTTTAAAACCTTTTTTTTTGGGGAAACTTCTAGGAGCAAAATTTATTGCAACTTTTCCGATCCCGGACACCTATAACCCAGATGACGACAAAATCTACTTCTTTTTCCGAGAAATATCACAGGATAGTGGCACCTCTGACAAGACAATCCTTTCCCGGGTTGGCAGAGTTTGTAAGGTGAGGACTTCTATCTTTTATTTTATTTAAAGAAAATAAAAAAAGAAAAAAAAAGTTTGATTTGTTTCTGTGAGAAATCTGTTTTCCCCTTCAGATCAGAAGGAAACAGTGTTACTCAGTGAGCTATCATAGTAATTTTTCTGAATATAGATTACTAATGTCTGAAATTCACTTGTCTGAAAAATAGAATTGATACTGACTGTGTAACTCTTTTTAAAAAGCTGGTATGCCTAAAAATTATAATCCTCTGTCTAAACAATAATGTATTTACCTTCAGATATGTAATAGTGACCTGCTTTGTTTCATAAGCTTTCAGTGAGGATTGACTTGTTGAAGTGTGCACAATGGCAAGGTATGCGGGTTTTTGTGGAACATGCCCACTGAATGGAGGGTTATGCAAACCCATCCCTCCAGCCTAGCTCAGTACATCATTCCTGGACATTACTGAGAGCTGGGGTCGGTCATTTGTTTCTGCACATTCCTGCTAATCAGTTGGGGTGAGGGGAGGATAAAAATGTATATAGCTACTGAGCTACACCCACATCTGCCTGGAGGT
Organism: Coracopsis vasa; assembly: GCA_026283785.1. Lineage (NCBI taxonomy): Eukaryota > Metazoa > Chordata > Aves > Psittaciformes > Psittacidae > Coracopsis > Coracopsis vasa. Next base: position 23,906 of record JANHGB010036252.1, on the reverse strand, counting down.
TTTGTCCCCTGGGAAGAAGTGCAGTCCTTGACCTTCTTGACCGGGAGGAACCAGGCCTTGCATCTGGTGCAGTGTAATAAGTTTCATTTGGTCGGTGCCTGACCTCCTTTAAATGATTACTCCCTTCACTTTCTCTTTCATTATTCCTAGTTTTGCCCCTTCTGAAAGATTTCCACCTCTATGGTATTCATAATGCAGACTCAGATTTTCAGGAGCTGCACTGTCTTTGAAGAATTGTCTCTGTCAAGGGCAGAAGCATCCTCAAATTATAATAAGAAGAGAAACTAATTCTTGCACATGAAGACAACAGTCAGTGTAGGGTTTGCTGTTTAACAGCCTCCTGGTTTTGTCAAGGTCTTCTTCCCATTACAGCAGAAGGTTCTATTGATTTCTGTGTCATACATACTTTCTATTCACTCCTTTGATCCATAATACTATGGGGACAGAAGCTGTCAGTATAAGTGCACCCATCCTGTCCTTAGGTCCAGGTACAGAGGAATCACTGGTAAAAATCAGGAAAATAGGACTTCACAGGTGTCTTCATGTTAGTAAATATAATCTTTGAGCAAATGTTTATTTCATGTAGCTAACTAGGTATCGGCAACCCCATCACAGCAATCACACAAGTAGGCACATTTCTGTGATACTTTGTTCAGAAGTTTTCATTAACTTGCATTTTCTGACCTATGTGACCCTGCTGGCAGAGAAAATTACCTTCTTAAGAAGCTTGAAAATTAGTAAACAGGCAAAAGAGTTCCTGATTTGCAGTAAGATGTGTCTAGAAGAGCGCCCGTTCAGCTAATGGACACACAATGAATCTATAACTTCTCTTCAGTCTTGCAGACTCCTAAATCTGACTGAGATTTCAATGACCACAGCCATTTCACACTTCTATCCTTGTCATATAAGTGTTAAGAAAACAAAAAAAACCTCATTCATAAATCAGTTCTCCAGTAGGTTTTTAGCCAGGCGAAAGAATGGATAATCTTTAGCTGGGTATTTCACAGCACTGTGATTAATGGCAGAATGGAAATGAAAACATATATGATTTGCTGCTAGACATGGCATTTGCTGATTATGAGAGAGCACTTAATGCATTAGGAGAAATTGGTAGACAACATTTTCAAGCCAAGGCACAAGAGAGATTGTAGTGAAGTAAGATATATTAGCTACAGATTTCTAGCATCCTTTACCTAGAGAAAAAAAGAGATAAGGTATCAGAATAAAAGCAAATGTATTATAAGGAAATCCTAATGACCATGCATAATCGTACCTCAAATGAGACTAAATTTGTAGAGTAGTCACGTTAATGGCAAAAAAAAAATCTTGAATTTTATTTCTAACAGTCAAAGCAAAACAATGGAAACTGATAAGTAAGGTGATTAATATTAATGTTAGTTTTGAACTGTCTTTTTGATTTACTGAGCACTTCCTGATGGATGCAGAATTCTCTTGAAAATTCAGACGCCTGTATTTTGTGCATTTATCTTGATTACCTGCAAATTAAAAGACATTATAATGCAAATTATTATAATACAAATAGAATTTTTATAGGTATTTAATATAAATTAAAATATGCAGGTGGACTCCTGTTTACTAAGATCCTGTGGAGCTGTGCGTTGACATGAAACATCTGCTATGCTTAATTCTCTCTGATACAGGATCCATCTCTTTGGTTTCAACAGTTAACATAACAATTTCTACTTGAACTGTCTCAATAATGTGACCTGTACTGCATATAGTTAAGTCTTTGCCTTCTTTCCCTGGCAAGCAGAGAATAACCATGGTGGGAGGCACCCAGCAAACTTGTGAAATCATTTGCTTGGTCTAAACCCTGATTTTTCTACTAGAAGTCAATTGCTCTCTACCTCACTGTGCCTTAGGGCTCGTGTACATTAATGCCAGAGACACATGCTGAAATTAGAATAGGCTTTGTTCTTAATAAGGAGGTTAGTCAATGCAGCCTATTCTTTGGCTAATTTTCAATGGCTCAACAATATGGTCTCTCACTAATTCTCCCCCTTAGGGAAAATCTTCTCTGGAAAGCATTCTCTTTTCCCAGCTACTTCTACTTTCAGGCCCAGAAGATTACAATACTCATGTTGGCAGCTCTTTGCCCAGAGTCAAACAGCTGCCACTTGTCCTGTTACAAGACCATACTTACCGTCTTGAAGCATGGGTTTTAATAACGCAGCCACTGTAGCACTAAATAGTACTAATTCGGATTTACGTCATCTGCATTCTGTGTATCACTAGGGGATATCAGTATGAATTGGGAGGAAGTGCTTTCAACAATCACTTTCAGAACCAGTTGTGTCATTTATCATGGCAAGCGGCATTTCCTATTTTCGGTTTGAGGGAGGCAGAAAAAACATCATTGGCCTGTCCGTAATACCTGATACTACTTATCGCATGCTCGTACTTACAGAAAGTGTAATCTGTTATTTGCCTTCTTTTCAAGCAAGGTCATAAATAAAAAGAAAAAAAAAAAAACTATTAAAGATTAGCCAGAAGTGTTTGTTTTTTAAAATGCACATTTACACACACATATGTACATTACATCGATCATACAAACTGTAACTTTTTAAAAGCATAGACCCAAGTATTTCTATTTCCAGAAACACAGGCATAAGCTTTTACAGCTACACTGTCTTCAAGCCCACACTACTGAACCAGTCTGCATAAGCTGAAGACATGACAGAGTCATTATGAACTGAGCCAGGTTTAAAGAGAAAATGAATCACAGCATCCATGCACTGGGCCCTCTGCAGTCAAGTAATAAGTCAATTACATTTCTGTATACATATATACCAGTAATGATGACAGAATTGTAATTCTGATTAAGGACAAACCTCACAAATGCACAAATATAGCCCTAGAAAAGACTTAGATTTCCCTCCTATTTTTTCCACTCAAAGTGAGAAATGAAAATCCTACCTTACAGTACTCCACAGAAATTTTTTGGAGAGGGAGGAATATTGTTGTGGCTTTTGTTTGTTTGTTTTCTATATAGAAATACATTTTTCATAGTTACAACCTCATTCTATTGGCATGGAGTGGAAATTAGCCAAAAGCAGTAGTCTCTCTGCTGCAGTATGAAAATCCTGTTTATTATTACAGCAGCTTGCATTTGCTGTGTTATAAGCTTCTCTTTAATGGTTTTGGTGATGTATTGCAAAAGTTATGGTGTGCAGTCTTATTTCTGAGACCTCAACTGCCAAGAAATCAGACTTAGACAGCCCCTGATGTTTTCCCACATTTCCCAAAGTGTTCAGAGTCCAGAAGCAGCCTTTGTTCTAGCGGGAACAAGTGGGCTCTTTGTCTTTTTTCTTTGGTATACTATTCCACCCTCATATATACCATGCTGTACCTGGGGACAAGAATATAGCAATTAGGCACAGCCCTCTTGGTTAAACTGTACTTTCTAAACATACTGCAATGTAATCATTTTAAGAGCTTCTGAGTTGAGAGCCCAGGACACACCCTGCATTCCACCTTTGGGTAATTTATTTCCAAAGCCATGAACATGAGCTGAGTTCAAGGCTATGACCTTGCCTCTTGTCTGGTGCTTTAAGGCAATTTGTATTCCCAGAATGGCAGGAGGGAGCCATTCCGCTGTGACTCCGAGTCCAGGGTCTCCGGTGGTCTCTGCCATGGGGCTGCTTGTGTGTAAAAGTTAGGAGGTGTTTTTCTTGTCCTGGAAATAGTCTAGCCATGCCTTTACTGTGACTAGGGATAGCTGGGTCATTAACATTCTTTGTATTTCTATATCGTGTAATGCATCACTGTGTAGATAATTGATCTATCTCCAAAACCATTTGAGTTGTCCGCATAGCGTAATGCTTTACCATTCAGCTTTATTAGCTTGAGTCCCGGAAGCAAAATAGCCATGTTAACATGTTCTCAGCAGGGCTAATTAGTCTGGGCTCAGAGCCATACTCGTGCAGCTTTCCTGCTTCTGGTACTGGAGGCAGTTCATTCCAGACAAGATTTAACTTACTGCCTATTACATGCTTACATACTTTCTTTGTCATCATATAGCCTAGCCACAATGCTAATGATGGGTAATGTTGGGGGGGGTTTTGTGTGGTTTTTTTTTATTGTTTCTCAGTGATAATGATTAAAACACTTCAGGAATGTCATTCCTAGAAAAGCTTTGGCCCTCATTTGCCCACTGAGCATCTTTGCAGCAGTGGGTCTTTGAGCAGCCAACTCCTCCTGGACTTCCAAATTTGATATTTGAATATTATGTGCCATTTGAAAGTTTTCAAATTCTGTAGAAAAGCTGCTGCTCATCAAGATGATTTCGTTTTAAGGGCTGATGTGTTGGAGACAGGCCAGTTCCATATAGTATCTGCTTCTAACTGTGATGAATTAAGAGATATAACATCAGGCTTTGTCAGATCTTTTGGTCCAGCTTTCATTATTGGCAAGGGTACAGGCATGAGTATAGGAAGTTTTGTATATTCTTGTCCCTCATGGGTGTGTTTCAACAATAGAATCGATGTGGGGTTTTTTTGAGGGGGGAGATCATGATTTACAGATGAAGCAAAAATATGTAAGTTATGCTTATATATAAAGAGGTGTGACTGAATTTTACTGAGCCTCGGGGAAAATGAAAAAGAAATTGCAGTGTCAAGATAGAGCTTTAAAAACTGGATTATGGAAATGCAGCTGCTCAACCTCTGAAGCGAACTCTGGAAAGCATCCTAGTTGCCAGAGAGACTCATTGCGGAACACACTGTCAGTAACCCACTGGCTTGTAAATGGGAAGCCTTCAGAGTTAATTGGAGTGGAGTTCCTATGTCTAATCCAAAGTCCCTGACTTCAGAGTGCTTTGAATCAGATGTTCAGAAATCTAAGGGTAGCAAATAACAACTTTGTGATTTTGGAATTTTTCTGATGTGATAAAATTTAGCTTCCTGTGTTGTGTTTTTTTTCCTATCAGTACATTTAATATGAAAACACACCATGGTTTACAGTTCAGGCTTTGCTGTTATTGATTGAATACATTGTTAAAAATGTAGATGTTTCAGAATGTTTAATTCTAAAAGACTGTGTAAGATGTTGACCTACCTTTGTGTTTCTTGGGCTCATGCTTTTCCAGCTCTCAACATGTGGTTGTCAATATTGTGGTCACACAGTCCCACACTAGTGACTTTAGTCATTTGTATGTATCCAAGCAAGGAAAGTAATTATCAGACATTCACTTCAGTCAATAAAGGCAGATTACTATTTTTTAGAGGAAGACTCCTTCCATCTTCAACCCGAATCACTCTTTCAAGAAGATATTTTCCACTGACTATAAAGGGAGCTTTGCACTACTGGGTCCCTGGAATGTGAAATTCAAGGCATTCTTATTTGAGAATGTGAAATTTTGAATGGCAAATTCAGGCCTGTTTGTTCAGAAAGAAACCAGGCTATTCCAGTGCTGCATCTAACCCTGCTTCAGTTTCACAGTGCTCTTAGTGCATTCAAACCATATAAATCTGTTCTCCTATTTGACATTAATTGCATGATCCATCTTTGCTTACCTGTAGATTCATGATTAAGAGTGCTACATTTCATAACCTGAAGATTTTGTTCTTTTTTTTTCCCTCTGTCTTTTTATATCCTTTTTATGTATTCATATGATCTAATTTATATTAAGTATATATGAACATTTAGATGATAGACTGGTAAAGGCAATATGAAATAAATGAAATAAACCATGAACAGATTATACTCAAAGATTAAATAGATTTTCCTGAGAATTCTTTAACATATTTTATTAGTTCAGTCATCACCCTTTGGTCACTTCAAATTTCAATTGAAGTTGGAGTGAACAGCCAGATGATGGATATAATAGAGTACATCTGCTTTGTGGCAGCCTTTAAACAGTTTTGGGGAATTTCTTAGTACTAGCAAACCTGCCGGAGGTAATCTTAGCAGGATTGCTAAATGGCCTTGCAGTAAAATGGTGCTTAATTTTGTTATTTCATTTGTCCCAAACCACATTCAATCTTGCTGTTGTCATTTCCCTGTCTTTGCCTAAGTCTGTTAGTTCCTGGCTTTCATGGTATGCTTAGTAACAGTCAGAATTTTTCTTTGCTGTATAGTTAGATTTTCCAGTTTGGATCCCATCCAAAGATAATTCAGTAGAAACCCCTGGGTGTGATGTTTAAATACTTTCCAGAACAAAAATCAACATTTTCCATAGTGAACCAAATGGTTATGCGTGCTTAATGTGAGTATATTGCCATTCTGAATGAAATAACCACAAATCTGCTTGAGGAGCAGGAACTCAAAGCTAAACCACTTTATCTCACTTGTAATTCAGACTACAAGGCTGAGGGCTTTTCCACAGTAGATGTGGCTTACAGTCTTGTAGTTTTGGCTATGGTTTTGGTCAAGACCCTCTTTCTCATTGTCTTAATGCCTAGAAATATGTGAGTGCCCAGAGTGGCATCCTTACCCATAAGTGTCATACCAGCTTTCCAATGACACTGGGTCATCTTGCCATACATTCAAACTGATGAAGTCATAGGAGGAATCTTCCATCTGACATCAGTCTGATTTAGACAAGAAATTCTGAACCCAAATTCCTGAAGGCGGAAATCCTACATTCCTGTTTTAGGTCGGTACCTAGGAGAGTTGGGTAATATGCAAAGTAAAATGGAATAATTAAAATTATCTGAGTTTGAAGACAGAATTCCAAAGAATACTGTTGGCTGTTTCTCCATTTATAGGGTCTGCTAGGGTTTTTTTGGTTGGTTGGTTTTTTTTTTTCCATAATGTAAGGCTTTGCTGCAGGGGATACCATTTGTTTCTGGTGGCTTTGTAACGTAGCTAGGCTTCACAGAAGAGAAGGGCTCAAGGGTCTTTTGCAGTTTCAGCACTTTTCTCCTCTGTTCTCCAGCATTTCCTTTTATTCGGGCCAGGAATTCACTTTGGATGGTCCTTCTGCACATCTTGCCACTGGCTGTAATTAATAACCTGCTTCTAGAAATTCCACTCATTGTCTTTTTTTCTTTTTTTCTTTTTATTTAAGAAGCTGTTCAGGATAATTACTGTCATTAAAGTTTTATGAATCACAGTGTTTGACATCTTTGATGTTGATTGATTTTCAGAAAACTGCACTTTTTTGTTCTAACGTTCAATTTGTCACTGTTACTTACAAACAAATAAGAGATTTAAAACCCCCCAAAAATGCAGATGTTCTTTAGCTTTGTTGCCATCTGTTTTCCTTCTTACTGGATTCCAGGACTAATATTTGCACATTTTAGTGGAGCTACATTTATATAATATATAAGATACAATAGAATAGAAAATAGATACAACAGAAAACCTTTAATGTAAGTTAATTAAATCACTTGTTCATAGAGCAATAATTTTTCTAATGGTTTTTATTTTCATAATAAATTTATCTTTAAATGGATGGCTTGAAAAACCTGTTATTTTGCTCAGTTATACATAAATTACAGATCAGAAAACAGAGATTTCCATGGAATTCTCACAAGAGAGGCATATGATATGACCTTAATTCAGTTCACATTTTAAATTATGGCTTTTAAACAGCATTTTTACTGAATGTCAAAAAGCCATTACACTTACCTCCTGTCATTGCAGTTGTAGATCAAATATTTAAATTCTTAATCTAGTTTGGTAGAAACCTGATTTCTCACTCCAACAAATTATTTTTTATAGCTAGCTCATTGAAAAGGGTGGAAATTTAGGATTTCTGTAGAATAAAAATCTATCTGATTTCTGAAAATCATATTTGATTACTTCCCCACTTGCCTAGATAGTTTCTGTGTTTAAATCTTTGTGATATTTTTTGACAGTATTTCCTCAACAGGTGACAGATTGAACTGCCCACTTTCTAGTTGGCAGTTACCTAAATCTTTTAACTCGGGCAAACACAAGTAACCAAGACTTTACAGGCACTTCTTTCTGTTCTAAAAAGGTATTTCAGTCAGAATAGTTGGCATCTGTTACAGCTTGTGAGATTACAACTCAGTAAGTGATAATTAAACCTTTTTTTATATTCAGAAAGAAATATGCAGTCCTAACTGCCTTCATCTGCACTATAACAAAGTTTATAGTAAACACTGCTAATCCAGTGTGCTTAGAAGTGATATTTTGGGAGATAAGATTTCAGATACTTGTGGCTGCTCATCTGTTACAAGTAGATTAGCCATATTTTTGGAATGAAAGGCTTGCTCATGCTGCCTTCCCCTTCTCTCAGCACTTAAATTAATCCTGTCTTCTTGTCTCATCTCCCTGAAATGTTTAGTGTTCTTTGTCTTCGGTACCAGTGTCACTTGTCCAAGGTTATTTCAGTGCATCCATTTTACTGCATGCTTCCAGGACGGTTGAGGCAAATCTTTGCTTAGTGTAAATCAGTCCAGTGATCTTCTTAGGATTCTTTAACTTTGTATTGACTTTTTATTTCTGTTTACTTGCTCACTGAATGGTCTTTCTTTGGTGCTTTTCTCTTTTCCATCCATTTTTCCTAATCCACTGACTACCCAGACTGTAAATCGTATTATATACTGTCATACTGTACATTCAGCTCCCAGCATTTGAGCATGTCAGTGATTCACTGCAGACTGATATTATTAAGTAATGTTTTCTGCAGAAGAAACAGTTTTCTCTCTGTAGCAACCCAGTTTCAAAACTATTTAGGCCAATATGTCCTTTGTCCAGCCTCTCAGAGGCCAGTAATTATGAACTATATGTTGATTCAAGGAATCTGCAACAGAGTAAGCAGATGTAAAGCTAATGAGTTCATGCCAACATGGTCTGAAGAAAAGAGAATAATTGCATATCCTCCAGCACCTGATGCCTCAAGACGTGTCAAATACTGAACTAATATGCACCAAAAAATAGCGTTAGGAAAGAAGGGGTGGAACTTTATTTAAAAAAATTGAGATTTCCAGAGCTTAATTAGACAACTGCTGCTTGATTGTCCAGGAGCAAAGATATGCCTATATTCTCAATAGTTTTTGAACCTCCTTGGCCTGAGCTGAACTAATTCTACTCTACCTGTAGATAAAATTGCCACGGCCTTTGTCACCTTCTCAGTCAGTGATTCCTGGGCACATATTAGAAAGCAAAGACACTATTATTCAGAGATGACAAAGAAGTTAAGAGTATTATAGGGCTGCTAATAACAACCAACAAAAAACAAACAAACAAAAAAACCCACCCCAAAACCACAAACAGAAACATCCTTCTAATAAGACATACATTTTGTTTAATTCAGCCATGGCAGTAGGAAGAAGCATGTTTTAGGATATGTCAGCATATTATGTGTGCATCGGTCTAAATCAGTGAAAGGTCTTTTCAGTCTTTTCCTTTCTGCACTATAATTTAGTCACTCTCTGGCTTCCGAAGGACTTGGTAGATCATGGAGTGCTCATCATCAAATTCCCCTTGCTTCTTTAGAAACTGTGCAGTGTTACTGCCAACTTTTGGATATGTAAGGCACACCTACTGAATGTCTGTTGTAATGTCTCAAAAAGTCAAGTAGCATGGTTAACACTGTGTCCTGGCTTGAGAGTGAGGAAATACAGATACATCTTAAGTCCAGTTTAAAGTACATAACACTTGCTTAGACTGCTTCCTTTGCGCACAGTACTTGGTTCACACTACTCTTTAGGAACGCAGTGGAACTACTGATATATTTAAAATAAGAATTTGTGAAAGTGGTGTTGGATCATGATTTAAGGGTAGTTAAACACAAGTGCATATTTTTCCATCTCTCGCAGAAGCTGAATGCTTATGATGACAGGAGCAGCAGCTAGACAAGGGTGTTTTTTCCATTCCAGCCTCATCACATCTTGCTTCCTCCCCACTTTCCTAGCCAGCAGTTAGAAACATCTCATCTCTTGTAATGCTGCACTGCATCTACCAGAAATCAAAGTGGAAGCCCTGCAATGTGAGAATTGCTTAGCTAATCCGAATTGCCAGGGGAAGGAAAAGCTTAACACTTCTTGCTTCTTAAGATTCTTTGTTGCATCTTTGTAATTGGTTTTAATTACACAACAAAGATTATCTGCTGTGCCTTTGAACAGGACACACACATGCAAAGCTTCTTTTTCCTATTGGCTGCAGGCTGCTAATTTTGACACCTTTCTAATAAATCTGTTGGTTAGATGTAAAGCTTCAGGCTTGGCAGGACCTCAGGAAATCAAGAAAGGAGGTAGCAATTCTTGTTAGAACAGAAGTTCCAAAGGCTATAGATTAACAGGAATCATTTCCAACTGAGCTAACCTATTTAAAAGCAGCAAGCACATGAAAAGAGAAAATGGTTAGACTACATTACTAGAGAAGTGTTACTCCTTGTGAAGTGGATTTCAGCACCAAAACCCATCTTGTTGAATGCCTGTAATATTTATGATACAGCCCTGAAGGGCCAAATACAATATATGGAAATACCACCTAATTTACAACACTCAATGTTTCCTGCTGGCTGGTTCTATACCTTCAGAGTTGCAAAGCCAATTAACAAAAAAAAGTGATTTCTCCTAATGAATCTGGAGGGAATGAATATTTGTGACCAATTTTGTGGTACTTAAATTTACATTAGAGATTCCCTAAGCTTCAGAGTTTATAAATGAAGTAGGCACCTTCATGGGGTAATTCAGAACCTATAGCTGCGAGACTACTGCACTTAATTCAAACACCTAAGTGTCTGAATTCCTGCTGCAATATCATTGCAGTCTAAATAGCAATATCATAGAGGCTTAAATAGCTTTGCAGAACCTAAATAGATCTGTTATTTGAGGCCAAAAGGGACAGGTAAATGTCATTTATTAGATTTTTCATGCAAAAATCTAATAAATTAGAGGAGGTAAACTCTTAAGCAAGCTGATCCAAGTCAGTAGAATGACGTCCACCCTTCAGAAGGGTTATTCAAATTTCAAGTGACCTTTTGTAGATTTTTATTTCTGCAGTGGAAAAAAAGAAAGAATTTGGGCAAGTGTGCTCATATCTTGGAAACCCATAGTAAAGTAAATTTAAAAAAAAATTCCTTTTTGTGGGCTATAGACTGATATTTCCATAACAATTATTATTAAAATAGTATGACTGGTTTTCCCTGGAATGTGTACTGTGTACACAAAAAAAACCCCAACAAGCTCAACAGTGCAATATTTACATTGCAAGAACTGCTGACGAATATAGTTTTTCTTTTTTGAGAAATCTATCCTGAATGTTCTGTATTATTATCGGGTTTGTAAAGAATTCTTGAAGAACAACCGATCACAAAAATTAGCATCACAGGGAAGAAGAAATCACATGATATAGATGTGTTTTCACAGCAGTCCAGTTGTAGAACTGGTGAGGGGATTTTGCAAACAGATTTGGGTGCAATTAGGAAATCTGGGTTGCTCACTCTCTGAGCTGAGAAGTGACTACTGGAGCTACTTACAAAAAGGCAATCCACACTAGGTTTGAGAAAAAAGAAACCCAAACATCAAAAAAAAGAGACTTTGTTGCTGTTAAGATCAAACTGGAATCTGACTGAAAAAACACAGTCAGTACTGTACTGCCATCAAATATAATGTTAAAACTCTTCTTATTTGTTTAATATTTAAGTCTTCTAATTTTATTTGTATTAGAATGATATGGGAGGTCAAAGGAGCCTAATAAACAAGTGGACTACTTTTCTGAAAGCCAGGCTTGTGTGTTCAATACCTGGTCCTGAAGGAACAGATACACACTTTGATGAGCTGCGTAAGTTGATTTGTCTTTCATGCTTTATTCTGACATTGGTATTGCTTGGATTTATTTTGTTGTTTGGAGAAGCACTGTGTCTTGTTTTGATTTTACTGCTTTTCCAAACAGTGCTGGTAATATATCTGACTTTTACCTGAAATCCCTGATTATAACTGAAATTAGTTGGAATTGCAGAAATATGAGAAGTTTACCATTTCATTCTAAAAGGCGGCAAGTGAAAATCTGATTCTGTATAAAAACACAGACTGTCTGCATATAGACAAACTTCAGAATATTAGCACAAATTCACATGGCAGAATTTAACATTTGGAAAAAAATAAACCTTTGTTATATATTTACAAATGGTAAATGCAGAAATATCCAGTGAATGTTTAATTATTACTTTTTTTTTTCCCCATTGCAGAAGATATATTCTTACTTTCTACAAGAGATGAGAGAAATCCGCTTGTATATGGAGTTTTCACTACAACAAGGTATGCATTAGGGTCACTTTTGCCTCTGGAAATAAATCCTTTTATTAAATCCTTCTATTACTAGATCCTGATTCCTGAGAGCAGTGAGAGACTGCTTGAATAAGGCTTGCTGTACTGGGGCTGTAGTCACTAAGGGCAATATTTTCAGAAATGAAAGTCATACATTATGTCCCGAAACTTTTGTGAACCTGACTTTTCAGTATGATTGTAAAATATAATGAAAATTTAGCAACCAAAAGCATGCTAGTTTGTTTCAACCTCATCTAACTGAATTTAACAATTTCAGTCATATTTATTGAGCAACCAAGAGTTACTGTTTAAGACAAAATGTTGTGAACCATTGTTTCTGTATGCAACAACTTGACATAAGCTGTTTCTTAAGATCAAACCCCACTATGCTCTGAAGTGATATTTCACTGTTTTTATAAGCAGGAGTTGATGGAAGAATAACTCGTATTTATATCAAGGGGATGAATTAATCAATGAATGAACCTCTCAACTGCAATAATGAGGTGTTCTCTATAGAATTGTTAGAAAGGAAAAAAGTAATTATTTTGTCTTCAGAACCTTTGAATTAAGTGTAAATTATAAGGACTAGCTAAATGCTGAACAGTATGAGTACAACGAAAAATTGCCAAGGCACTCTGTAACTCAGAAGCAGCCATAACAGTGGCTCCATTTATGTATAACCACAAAAAATATTTAGAATTGAATGAAATGTTGAACAATGAATGAAATGGCATACAAAGTAACTAAACTACATGCCACTCAACAACCCGTCATGTTGTTCTTTTGGAAACCCAACTGTTTAGGGTTATTTTTTTGTTGTGTGGGTTTGTTTTTTTTTGGTTGGTTGCTTTTTTTTTTTTTTTTAGAGAAATAAGTGAAAAAAAAAAAAGGAAAAGGACATGGAAAAATAAATAAATAATTTCTTTCCATTGTCTGTCCAATGCAACTTGTAATTCTCAGGCATGTGACCTGCAATATCATTAATATACAAACTTCCGGATATGAACACAATGTAATGTCCTTCATTGGCAGAAAATTTGAATCAAAATAGCTAATAAATGATAGCTGTTAACTGTCAGCCACTAGAAAAAATGGCTGTCTGTCAAGTGCTCCCAAAGTCTAAGTCCTGGTTTCAACCAAGCAAAGCTTTAAACTGTAATGAGAGTGATATTAAATATCTGTAGTTACCTGACCTGTACACATTGTCTTTTGGCACCCTTTATATCAACTCTCAGGTGTAGGCTTGATCCAAACCCCATTAGACTTTGTGGAATTAGTTAATTCACTGGATGAGGTGTGCACTGAAGAGGTGTTTACAACCTGCACATACCCATCTTCTTTTTCAGCTCTGTCTTCAAGGGCTCTGCAGTTTGTGTGTACAGCATGGCAGATATCAGAGCTGTTTTCAATGGCCCTTATGCTCACAAAGAGAGTGTGGATCATCGGTGGGTACAATATGAAGGTCGCATCCCGTATCCCAGACCTGGTACAGTAAGTGTCTCCTTAATTGCATGCTTCTATTTTCACTCAAAAGCAGTCATACTTCACACCCATTCCTGGCCTGGTAAATTATATTTTCCACTGAGAATGTTTCAAATTATCCTCTCAAACCCCTCCCTTCCGTTGACAGCTCAGACTTCTACCTATCCTGTAGGTATATAAGTATATATTTTTTCCATGACTCTGAGATAACATTGTGTCCAGACTGTCTATATCCTGATTGTCTTTCATATTGTGGCCTCCTATTGTATAGCTGTATTTCTGTCTGTTGGGATCACCCCTAAGGTATCAATACTTTATAGAACACCAAAGACATTTTTTTTTATGGAATATTAAGTTATGATGAGGTATTTTGACTTGTATTTCTGTTATTCTGTGTCTGTTAAAATGCTGTTCTTTGATATACGGTCATTGATTCTATTATGTGTGTTTGTGCATGTGTCTTGTTTTGAAGTGAAATAAGGAGTTAGTTGCTGGAGATTTTATGTGATGAAAGATAAGTGATAGGAAGAAAAGAGAAGTGTAATATCTGGAAACACTTATAAATCCCAGTCTGTTTAGATTTCAGGTATAATAATTGGGCCAAAACAAAGAGAAGAATATTGAGTTATTAAATAACTTTCCTCTCACTTCTGTCTTGGTGTTAAATTTGGAAAAGCACAGACCTACGTTATAGCCGAGGAAGAAAATGGTATTTCCAGAAAACACATATATTTTAGAAAAGTTATCACAACTTTAAGCAATTGTTCATATGTAGAACATAGAAGAGCAATGTTTCAAAAGTAAGCTGGATATTATTCAGGATAGCTTTACATTATCTTGGTCAGGTATTCAGTGACCTAGTACTAGGCAGATGCATAAATCCAGCCAAGCACTGAAGTGCTGAAGTTGAACTGCTGCTGGTACCTTGTCTAGAAGCCATCTGGGTGTATCTGTTTCTCTGACATCAGCGCTGGTGCAACCTTTTCTTCCATCCAGTAAAGTCAGTAAAATCTGCTGGATCTAACACCTGTTAAAATTGTGACAGTTATTTGGGAAACTAGCTGTAAGGTGTGTAAAAAAGGTCCTTTTCATTTAATAATGCATCTTTAGTTCAGCAGTGCTGAATGTTTAAACGTTCAGAATGCTGTTCCCTGTGAGCTTGACAAGGCTTTCTATTTCCAGTATATTGAAAATCCCAGTTTAAAAGGAGACTTGTCACATTGAACCTTTGCTTCAAGCCTTATTGTCTGGCTTATTTAGCTCTTCTTTTCACACATTTACTTGTGCCTCTATGTTTTCTTCATTATCCTTCCAATGAACCCAATTGCATGGTCCAGGTCCATCCTTTTAGCTACACTCAGTGGTCCCAGGTTCTGATTCTCTTCTCTCAGCTGCAGGCAAGACACACATAGCAGGACTCTGTAAAGACTAAGGCAGCTCCAAAGACTGATTTGGCCTGCCTTGCATCTATGCTGCTGGAGCAAATGAACTCCTAATTTAGACAATTTAGGCACTGTAGGCTTATGCATCTCTCTCATGCAGAATATACAGTGCCCCCAGCAAAGAAATTATTTTTTTTTAAGCATGTGCGACTCCATTACTGGTTAAGAACTGCAGATGCATTTAGTTTTAAGTACAAAAATGGTGCCAACAAGAACAATAGCTGGTCCCATGGCATCTAAAGAGATTAAAATAACTCTCTTGGAGAGTGCCCCATAAGGATGAACACTCTGCACAGATGGACGGGTCATAAGCTCATTGCATTTTTGAGTGTATTAGCCATCACATGGTTGAGCTGGGATTCCCAATGAAGGAAACATGTCATGCTGAAGCATGTCAATGCTGATCTTTATCACTGATTTGAATATCCATGCTTGCAAGTATTCTAAAAGTTGGAAAGTTTAAAGATAAATGGCTATTTTCCATAAATTGCCACTTAACTCTCCAACTGCTTACTTTAAGCACTTGATAACAGCTGTGAGAAAACGGTATAGTTAAAATCCTTAGGACCTCCATACTCAGTGGATTTTTGTATGAGTTTGTCTGAGAAAGGGCTGAGAAGGGAAGTGGATTTTACTGAAGAAAGCTCTTAGAAGAAAGATATCCATAATAATTGTTATATAGGTAAAGTAAATGTATTGCTGCATAGTTAATTATCTTTTTGCTTAGTGGGGCTGAACTGCAACAGTAGTTCAATACAAGGAATCCAAATAAGTAGATTCATGCCATGGTCTCATAACGGGCTATGCCAAATCTCTGGATATGAACAGATTTAGGCTGGAATCTGAAAAAGCAGCACGGTGCTCAAAGACAGGGAAATGCAACAGCGTGCTATATACCCCTGCAGAACACTGCTGTGTGAACACTGAAATGTTCTTCCTTAATTTCAACGTTTCTTGCTGGCTAAGAGGTGGTTCAGGAATGCTCAGGACAAAGTCAAAGAGGAATAATCTGTTCTTTTTTAAGTTACTGTGACATTTTTGAAATTTCAGCTCTACCTAAGTGTAGCCTCCATGACAGTTGCCAGCACTGCCCTGATTTTGTGTTTCTTGTATTTTAAGTCACTGTCAACGTCTAAAAATGGCTATACTAGGAAATGCATTTCTTTTGATGTTTAGTTTTGAGAGAGGCATTGACTTCCTTTCAGCATTTATATAGAAGCAGGAGACTGCTTACCCTAATTTAACTTTCTGCTCCGCTGCCTTTATCTCCTAAGTAAATAAAGCTGTTCACTGTAGAGGCTGTGACCACTTTGATATTGAAATTTTGACAAAATGCTTCCTGTGGCAATTTGTGTCGCAGATAAACTCCCAGCATGACCATGATATCATGCCTTCGCAATGCTGGGCGGTGTGCAGGCAGCAGGAGCCTTTGCCTGACTGGTCCTGGTGCTGCAGTGTGTTCTGCCTGCCCTCTGCCGTCGTAAGGAGATCCCCAAGCAGGGTGACTGGGGATCTCCAGCACACTCCACACCATTGCCACTGCAAAATGTACAGCTTTTTTTACTCCTCACTTCTCCCAGCAGTATTAAACAGCAAGTGGAAATAATGGAAATTAAACAGAGGCAAAGATTCAAATCTATTTCAATTTAGAAGCTGGAAAAAGGAGACAGAAGAAACATGTAGCAGGCAGCCCTGACACAAAGGGCAATTTGAAAACCAAGGAAGCTTTTGCTCTTTCTTCTATAGCTGTTTAAAAATTGGGCTTGTATATCTGTCCCCAGATGAAAAATCCAATTTTCTTCCAGTCTGTTAGGGTTTCACCCAGGAAACTATCCACTGATAAATCTCAAGGGCTTTCTTTAAAGTGTGTTCTGTGTCATGAAACAGTTTCATAATGCTCTACCAGTAATCACAGAAGGCATTTGAACAAGATTTTCAGTGAATTAGGAGTAAAAGATTTCTAGCTTATTTAGCTAGAAAAGTTATTTAGCTGTAACCACTGCACTATCAGAGCAACTCATCAACTCATAGCCCTCATATGGAAATTGTGATGTCATCCTCCTTTCATTCATGGTGAGCAAATGTCATTAAGATCAGAATTTTAGAGGAAATCAATGTTTAAAGATACACTAAAGATTAATACTGAGACTGATCTACTGCAGAACATAGGACTCTAACTGCTATCCAAGGCAACACCAAATATTTTTGGTAGATCTTTATATTTTACTAACTGATTTCCCAAAGGTTCAAAAGTAAGATCTGCATTGGCAAAGCAAGATTCTTGCAGTCTGAGTCATCTTAGCTACAAGAAGAAACAGCACATTGCTTTTGTCCATTTGAAGAGTCTCACATCTTTCCATTCCAGATCTGAAAATGGCTCTGAGCTCCTTAATTCTTTGTGTATTTCTTTTTATAAAGAAGTTCCCTTACAAGCCCTCAGATTCGCCTGTGATCTTTTTCATCTTTTTCTCTTCATATATCTTTTTCTCCCACTCTTCAGTGAAACCCCTTCCTTTATTTCTTCCGCTAATCTACTGCATGGGCTGATTGAGGTGTGGAGTCCATCCCTTTGGGACTTGGCTGAGCCACAGAGAAATACTGTCTGCCAAAAAGTCTCCCCCTGTCCTCCCATCTGGTTAGTCCTGCTGCTTTAATAGGTTTCGTCATAAAACATTGAGGGTTGCACAGATTTCCCTTGTTATTTTCAGACTTATCTTCCTCTTTCACCTGATCTTTTATGGGATGGAGTGCATTCTTTGCTTCTCCAATTCCTCTCTCCTTTGATCTCCCCACTGTAAATGGGGCTGCTTAATTAAGTGAAATGTTTCACTTTATGAGTTTATTTTCATGAGAGAGCCTCCTCCACCTCCTGTTACTTACCAACCTGTTCTCCCCAGCATGAATCACCTTTCAGTTCCTAGTAGCCTTTCAAAACTTTGTTAACCCAGTCACCTTTCCTGCTGGAAGAGACCAGCAGAGAATTGCAGAGTGCCACCTGCAAAGTCAAATTCACTCACCTAGCTGGTCTTAACTCAGCTTCAGATTAATGCTGTCTTATATCAGACTTTTCTGTCAACAACACAGGTGTGTTAAGTGGAAAAACAGTACAAAGTGCTAAGACAAGCAGTAGAACAGGGTAGAACAAATCTTGCACATTCAGTGGATGTAAATTCTCTCTTAAAAAAAAACCCAAACGGCTTCAACATATTTTTGTAGGGATTTGTTTGTTTTGTTTGTGCTTTTTCTGGTGGTGGTTAAGTGAGGTTGATTCCATTTAGGATTTGTGCTGTTTGTCCCCTACAGGACTTGACTTATTCTCCTCTCCCTTGGCCACTTCTAGGCTTCCTCTGAGTATGGTTAGAATGAAAGTCTCCCTGCTGAGTGCCCAGTTCCTCTGGCATAACCCATCCATCCCATTGAGAAGTACTAAGACTTCTTGCAGACATGTCCAAATGCACAACATATTGTGCTGCTTTGATAAGACCAGAGAGAAGAAGCCAGATGGTATTTAGGCCACTCAGGAACCCAAGTTTCATCTTCAGAATGGCTTACGGTTGAATCTCCAATGGCACGTAAGTGCCTATACCCTGAGAGTCATCTCTCAGCTGTCATCTAAACCATAGAAGATCATAAACCTATAATACCCCATTTTTTGAAGTACTTCTGGGCATCTCTGAAGCTCATACCAGTCCTCAATCTTACATCTTAAATCATCAGGACTTTGCATTTCTTTATAAACTCTACAAATAAAGTTCAATGTGTTGGGTGTGTGAGAGGTCCCAATGTAACACAGAAGTGACTAGTTGAAGGTAGTTCATCTGTTTCTCTGCTTTCTGCTTGAGGGATCAGTGATAAGGAAAATTATTTACAGCTTAGAAGACTTTACATTACATCAAAGAGGACTGCTGACTACCAGGCCTTATCTTCTTGCTAGTTAAATATTCATTCACTGAGAGCTTGGGAGAAAGGGACCATGTGGTTAATTCATTCCCTCTGAGGGTAGGTCTGGTGCTCCAGTTTCTATGGCACTTAAAATAGAAAGCTTTTCAGTGGAAAACAGATCTTCTCCCTTCCTGATTAACATCTGGGCAACATTCTTACTACTTTTGGCTAAGCTGAGAGATAATTATCCCATGAAAAGGGAAACACCTTCAACAGGAAGGAGTGAGTAGCTCCTAGGATGGCTCTGGTCCACATGCTTGGAATAGAGGAATGCCTCCTTTAGAAGGGAAGCCCAGACTAAGGCATATAATTTTCCGATATGGGAGAGATTTAAGAAATATTTCACTCCTTAGTATTTCGCACTGGCTACTTCAGATGCTCCCAAGAGAGTGACTTGCTGATACGGTGCTTAGTTCTCCTTGTGAAACGCATAAAAATTCCCAGCCTGGACATTGCAAAATCCACCAAGCAGATGCCTGCTGCACTCAATAGTATCAAGTCCCTGTTGTGTATCTAGCCTATGGGTGTTTGAGTCTCATTGTTAAGTGTGGCTAAGGCTCAGTGTGACAAGTCACTTTTAAACTGGGATTTTCAACACACTGGAAAGAGAAACCCTTTTGAAGCTCATAGGGAACAGCATTCTGGTTTAGAATTGTCAGTAGAGAACAGCACTGCTGAACTAAAGATGCAAAATTAAACGAAAAGGATGTATTTTTTTTACATACCGTATAGCTTTTACATACCTAAATAATTGCCACAGTTTTAATAGGTGTTAGATCCAGCAGCTCTTACTGACTTCACTGGATGGTGTGAAGCACTATGCATTTTGGCAAATTGGAGGTTTATTTAGGAGCCCGACTTCTGGCACCAGCTTTTGAAAATCTTGGCCAGGGTTCCTGCATAATGTTAACACAGTCACATCATATGTCTCAGTATTGTGTGAGATCTACAGATCCAGCACTCTGCTAAGCTGCAAATTTAATAAGACAAGTGAAAAAAGAAAAGTTTACATATGTGCAGTGTTGCTAAGTTAGTGTGTATTTTCTTTTACTTGAGAAAGATTAATCTGAATTTACCACCTTCTATTACATTTGGATACAAATAAAATGTGTGAGGGAATAAAAGGCATCTTTGTAGATCATCTGGGATCAGGACGTAGTCCAGGGTGATTATTGTCAAATTGAGATCACACAGAAGGCACTGGAAAAACCTGAAGTAAATATTGAACTGATACTTTACAAGTTTTGTGCCACAGGGTTTATACCACAGTTGAATACACTTAGCACTTTCAACTCTACTTCTGTTGTTTTGTTGTTTGGTTTTGGTTTCAGTTTTTCAGTTTTGTTTTAATTTCCTAACATGTATATTTGTATCATTATCATTCAAGACAGTGAAGGCCTAAGCAACCTCTGAAGAAATAATTATATGGTGAATAAGTTTATTATAGCATTCTTATCTATCAATACTAATTTTATTATTTTAATGTGATTCATTTTTCTTGATGTCAGCTATACAGAAGAAAAGCATCAAATCTGAGCTAATTGTTTAGACTTCTCTATCAGAAAGAGATAGGAACCTCCTCTGTGCAGTTCACACACATACAAGATAAGGATCTAGGTCAGGTGAGATAAATACCACCCTGTTGCAAAAGCAGAAGTTGCTGGTAAAGCACAGTGATGGTGTTATGAGAACTTTTATGGAGCCAGGTTCTCTTGTAGTCTGCATAAAACATGCATGATGCTAGCCTACTACTGTGATATTTGATATGAATGCGAATCACTTATTGTCTCCAGTGGGAGATGACACATATCTGAGGCAGCATCTGGTGCCGATGATGTGAATAAATGCCCTCTATGAACTGGGCAGAGAACACTGGTATCGCTATCATGAGACATGCAACAGGATGTGAACTCAGAGGTGAAAGGCTGCTTCACTCACCCACTTGGCCACACAGCCTTTACCATCATACATCCTATTGATTGATATGAAAGGAAGCACAAGCCCACAGGAATTGTTCTGACATGATGGGTGGACAAACCTTTAAACAGCTGTCTGAGGACTTTGCCAAAGGGTGGCCAAAATAAATTTTTCATTCCCCTGGTCTGTCCATCATGCCACAGTGAGTGACGCCTCTGGAAATAGCTCCCTTGGCCAAGCGTAACAGGGTCACACCTGCCCAACTGTTCTTGGTGGTCATGGATGGGATCCAAAGCCCACTGAAGTAATTGGAAAAGGCCCTGTTGACTCAAACGAATCTTTGGATCAGACCTTTAGTCCTTGTTTCTACTAAATTAGCTGCACAAGCTGGCAAAGATTTCGCTATATCATGCATGGTAGGGTTTGGGCCTCTGGGATTGCTGTAACAACTTTATAGTTCCATATTGGTAGACATTTTATCCTAGTGGTTTTTAGCTAAGTGATGTCATTGCTCTCATCTTCCTCTGTTGATGCATTTTTGGCAAAAGTCTGAGACATCTTTAAGACCCATGGGGCTACTTGAATTTTTCACATAGAAATGGACTTCTGAGGTTGAGCTGTGAATAGGTGAGCAATCAGCGAATTTCCAGAAGACACAGACTGTAACTCGGAGTAGCAAGTGAAAACATGAACCAAGAAAATGCACATATAAGCAAAAATCAACCTCTAGTACACAGTGAAGGGAAGAGAGTTAGTGCATGGGTTGGGGAAGTGAAGAAGTAAATTTGTTTCTCATCCTATATAGAATAAATTGAGGAAAAATCTTGGTCCAAAGGTAATTAAAGTACGTGTTTCTTTCTATTGATTCCAACAAACTTTTGTTCAACCCATGCAAAGATAAACATGGTTTTGAAATAATTTGAGGTTTTGAGGTCTAATTCTGGTATAAGTGGCAAAGACTCAGACCTTTGTTGTTCTAAAAGTAAGGAGAAATGTTCATTCCTAAAGCCCAGGAAGAGAACAACAGGCAGTGAAAACCTGGTGCTGTGTGTGCTGTTCCTAATGCAAACATTTCGCATAATGTCAGACTTTACATAGTGGAATAAATTCTAACCACAAGCCCTTGACTGGCACCGTAAATTGAACACATCAAACTGGAGATTTGGGAATGCGAACTAAAGTCTTCTCTGTCAAAATTAGCTATGAAAGAGGACTGTAGACCAGCAAATCTTAATTTTCTCCTAACTGCAGGCATTGCCCGCAAAGGCGTTATTTAATCACATTTCTATCTTCACAGACTGCGTTATGGCTCCACCTAGCAAGAAACACAGGGATAACTTAGTTAAAAATAGTGTTAAGAAGCAATCAACAGTATATATGTAAAAGGGTTTCACCAACTGGAGTGGTGTTTCTAGTTCATCTTATTATTATCATCCAGGATTTGTAGTGCCCCATTAACACAGCTGAATACTTCAGATTCAAAAAGAAGCTTTCTCTGACTCAGATAAGAGAGTAAATGTAAAAGAAGGGATGGAATAGAGGCGTGAACAGCCATGTGAGGATAAGCAGAGATAGGTGAGCTTGAGAGAGGATGGGTCACCAACACTACTGACCTTGCAAATGTATTGCTGGGCTCACCCCAGAAGACACAAAAGGGAAAAATTTAAAGGAGGTTGAAGAGATAGGTTTGTGAATGGTGTTCAAGCAAGTGTGAGAACTAACTTACCTTGTAAGCCAAAAGAACAGCTGAATTGATTAGTTTGTCAGTATGGATCTAACAGAGGGAGGAGCCAACCCCAGCAACAAGCAAGTGACACCAGGGAAGTGTCTGAGGGGGTGATAGCTATAGCAGTTGTCTGGACCAGAAAAGGGTGAAACTGTGCTGTTCAAAGACAAAGAAAAGGATGCTGCAGCAGTTGAGCTATGGGTCAGGGCAAGAGTTTAAGTTATGTGGATGAGGAGGGAAAGTCACGTCTGAGAAATAATGAACTACAGGGATCATCTGGAGAATCTGCCTTCTTAAGAAAAAGAAATAAATGAAGGTGTGGGAGGTGTAGGAGGTGCAGTTCACTGCAAAGTTATGGTCTCTGATTGCAGACCATATACAGGGAAAAGATAGATAAGGGTGTTTTAGTCTGGAAAAATGAACGTGGTTAAAGCATTTACCAGGGCCTTCTGCCACAGTAACTCTGAGCATACCTCCCAGGGGGAATCAAGCCGCTAGTGTAACATTGGGACATGCTGGTGAGAATCTTCCCCAATTCTGTCTCGCTGCATCAACAGGGCAGAAACTCCGCCTCGATATAAGGAGGAGAAATACAAAAAGCAGATAAACTTTGATGTGTGAGAAGATCCCGCACTTTAAATACTTGGTGTTATTCCACGGTAGCCACAGGAGGGCACTCTAGTCTTGCTATTGGGAGTCCTTTGCACTGATACCTGCACTCTTTTGCTGAGCCTGCAGCAAATTTAACTGCATGGTGGTACCTGTGCCTCGACATGAAAGCTAAGCAGCGTGGCAGGTCTCCTTCACCCCAAACTTGATTCTCTTCTCTTTCTAAAATATAAACCGTGATACTTTGCCTGTGAGTGTAGCAGGGGACGAGGAGGTGAAATCAGTTGCAATGTATTGATCCTATCATGAGAATTGCTCTAGTTTTAAAAAATGCTTGCTTTCAAAAAATGAAGTAATGGTGACCAAGTGCTACTTTGGGATGAGAGAAATCATTGAGTAGCCTGATTTCTTACTGGCTTCGCAAGTGTCCTTACAGAAAAGTTGGTTTCTACTTGAATATGGATTGAATTTGTGACTTATTTATAACACCACATTTCCAAAGCATCCTGCACTTTTGGCATGTATTATGGTATTATAAACAAGTAGTTTCTAAGTATTTAAAGAAAAAAAATGGATATTTTC
>JANHGB010036250.1:15918-35759 GCA_026283785.1 Coracopsis vasa | reverse complement strand
TAGATGAAGGCATGCACAAACCCTGCATTCACTCACAGGACCCCAAAGCCTGCTGCCTGGCCAGGAGACATTTCTTTTCACTAGGGCATATATCAGCTCTATTTGTCAGCCTGTAATTACTGCCTTCTTTTTCCATTGTTTCTTTCCTTTATAAAATTAGCTGAACTGTATTTGATCTGTACTTTTGCCACAGTATCCACTAGTATCAAGTTGTGTTTAGCATTAGCAGTACTCAGGAACAAGAAAACAAGGCCAGAGATAGGCAAATGAATTTTAGCAGATATATGATGTTCCCCCAGGTTTTAAAAAAATGGGCTGCTGTATATCCAGAATCAGCATTGACATTAGAGGAACAACAATGCGGTGAGCTCAGCTATTACTTGCCACCTCTTCCCTATCCCGTATGTGGGAGATGTCGCAGGCGGTTGGGAGAACTGGATGGCAATTTGAGAGATTTACTGGGGAAATTAAAGTATCAAAGGAAGAAGAAGGTCACAGGGAAAATGAGAGTATTGAAGGGTGAGAGGAAGGAGCATAGCATATAAATCTATCAAAATTTAGTTTCATTAGTGCATTGTTCATGGAACAATTTGTTTCAATCTCTTACTTGGGTGAGATGGGGAAGATGGTGGTAACAACCCAGCAAGATCCCTTCTGAAGTAACAAGGCTGGTCAGCACAAGTGGCACATGTCTGGCAGAGAAAAGGCTCCCAGCCTCAGCAGCAGCAGCTGCTGCAAGGCTCAGATGCCAACCTGAGACTCACGGAAAGATACTTCCCCCTGCGAGATCTGAGACACTTTGGTCAATCTGGGTCTAAACGCAGAGAGAAAAGCAGATGGCATTTCAGACTTGCATCAGTGCCCACCTTACATTGAGATCTACCAGAACTCAAAACCTTAATGGAAAAAATAATGAAATTAAAAGGGGAAAAAAAAAAAAAAAAAAAGGAAAGGAAATCAAAGACTATTCAAGCACCTAGTCCTGAACAAGTAGCTTCTAGATATCCTTAAAGCTAACAGAAGTGGGCCTGGAGGGGATTAAAAGAAATATGAAAGCATGAGTAATTGGAATAAGTAAACACTGACTATTTCCTTTTTCCTGATACTTGCTTTAGTCAGATTTATGCATATGGAAATAAAGTGATGAAAGACTCTATCCTCTGCTCACTCATTCCACCCTCATGCTTCAGCACACGGAATTCACTTGTCTGGGAACTTCTTCTAAAATAAAAGAAGCAAAACTGAGAGAATACCAGAATAACAAATAATTAATTTCATTGCAGAGTGTGATACTGTAAGAGTTTGCGCTGAAAGCTGAACCTACCAGCAGGATTCCCAAGGAAACATCTCGTCTCCAGGCTGCGCAATTGCACTTGAAGAGAAAGCGGAAGAGGCTGCAAACAGCTCCTAAAGAAGGGGCAAGTGGCTGGGAATCCCCCTTCCCCACTAGCAAAATGCATTCGGCAAAACTATACTTAATTCTTGATTACTCTTTCTCTCTGTTGCTGAAAATCTGTCATCACTCTGTCTGATAAAAACGTAAGGACTAACAACGCCCAGGAAATATTATGCATGCATTTATTTTACACAAACTGTTTTGTGCTGCAAGAGGATGTCTCACCAGCACAGTGCAAAGCTCCCCCAAACTGAGTGAGGATTACAAAAGAATCACTTTCTGCTGAAATAAATCCCTTTTTCAAACACAACAACTAGTTAATAACTAACCGCAAGATGCACAGTAGTTAGTACAGGAAATAAGCTCATACTTCAGTGGAAGTGCAGGGGGACATTAGGTAAACAGATTAGTGGGGCTGGGTCTTGGCCAAAATATTGGTACTCTACAGGTATGCTGACAAGTGCTGCTGGATTTTTCACTGTCCTTTCGCATGGTTCACAGCCACTTCTCCCCATCTTGCCAAAATAACCACTGCTCTGCTGGAGCCGTGTTTTTCTGCTTGAGGTCTGTGCAAGAGATGCGGATCCTGCTGCCCACAGAGCTACTTCCTGCAGCAGACAGCTGTGCTTGTGAAGCTTCTGCTGGCCGAAAAGATTGCAACAGACCTGGACCATACATGTGGTCCTCATAAGAAATGTTGATCAGCAAAACCAGTAATTTGCTGGACAGCTGAGAGCATCTGCAGTGGTGCTTCTGTGTACAGGAGAGCCTGTCCTGATCATCTGATGGTTCAGCATACTGCAGATTTCATTACAGCAATAAAAGTTGTAACCATTCTGCAGTTCTTTTTTCTTGCTGTTTCACAGCAGAAGCATTGCTGTATCATGCCCTGTTAAAGTAGCTTGGAGCTTTTAATCCTTTGTTAAATTCACAGAAGTTCTGCGTTGTCTTTTTATTTTGTTTGTGTTAAGTAAAGGAAAATCTGAACGACGCTTGTCAGTTGTAGGTATAAAACTCAACGGTGCTCTCCCACTTTCTTTCCTCACTACTGACTTGTTGCTTAGGCATCAGGTCCCACAATGATTAATATTTTACTTGGCTCTGACTGATGCAAACTCTTTGACACTACTCTCCTCCCTAGCAACCAGGTACATATGGGGTTTTCCAGGATGAAAACAAAGGGACAGTGTCAAAAGCCAACCTACACTCTCTGGAGATAATTCCGTATGTTTAGAAAATGACTGTGAGGTTAATTCATGGCAGTTGTGTGGTTTTTGTATCACCTTTTCTACAAACAGAGCCACAGCTGTAAATTTTGGGAGGTCTGTTTTGTATTAGAAAGCCACAAGGAATATAAAGGTGAGAAGACCATTTCAATAGTTCCTTTCTTCCTCAGAGTCCTTGGATATTTTGGTGGTGGTGATCATTGAAGAAACTAAGCACAGAATTTGAAGGAAACGTATATTTTTCAACAGAGAGGAGGCTAACAGGTGGAAAATGGAAGGGTTTTCATGGTGGAGAGGAGGCAGCAGTGGGTATTTGCTGAGAATGATTTTACTCAACATTTTCGTTCACAACCTGGAGAAGGGAATATGCACAAAGTCTCCAGGTCTGTAGATGCTCCTGACCTCCTTAGGGCAGTCAGATGCAACACTGATGTCAAAGAAGTCCTGCAAGATCTCACAAAACTGAACATAAGGCACAATGTTGGCATAGGAGCTTCAATGTGGATAAATGTAGGGTAATGCATGTAGAGGAAAATAATCCAAACCAAAGCTCTTTGATCCTAGAGCCAGCTGTCATGGCCCACGAAAGAGATCCTGAAGTCACTGTTGACACTTGTCTGAAATCATCAGCCAGGTATGTGTCTGCAACTAAATAAAGCCAACAAAATGTTAGGCAACATCAGGAAGAGCTTTGAGAGAAAGACAAAAGGCATCACTTTGCTGCTCTGTGTAGCTTTAGTGTGCCACATACCAAGGCCAGCTTCCTTCCCTACCTGGTTCTCATGGAGAATAGGAACATACCATTAACTAATCAGTGCATAAGATGGAATAAACCCATGATTTGTGGAGAGTTTGAAGAGATGAAATGTGTTGCTGCCTCCAGCCTTAGAAAACAGCAATGAAAGACCTTTTTGAATCAAAGACCTACTTTGATATCCTTGAGCAAGAGGTTGTGCTTCTTTCTGGAACAGAGGCATTAGATCAAAGTCTTTAGTAGCATCTCCTGATGTCTTGGCTTATAGGTAGATAGATTACTCCCTTTGTCTTTCTAAACAAAAATTTTCCAAGTACAGTGTTGTGTCTCTATAAGGGGGTTGCTCAGGGGTTTACAAATGCATGATGGCATTTTAGCAGTCACATCCTAATGCTTTAGGATAACCCCAGTACTTGATTCAAGATGATTAACATGCCAGGAGGTTTATTTAAAATGCCTCTTTGTCTTTCCCTAGAGGCTGCTTACATTGCTTCCACCTGCAGTAAAATTAAATAACTATTTATTGACTAAACCCACTGTCAACTAGCATTAAAAAAGGTCTCTTCCATTAAATGATATTCTACTGCCAAAATTTATCTGCAAAGCAACAGAATTCAATCCTTAAAAAGTAATTTAACCCGTGCAGAGCCAAGAATGAGTTGAAAGAGCAAGATCCCACTGTTTGAAAAGAGCAACATATTTAATAATTGCTGAACTGAAAGTCTGTTCTGGCCGTTGCTTTGAGCAAGAGTCCCGGCAGTGAACAGACAGTGCGTCTCGACCACGTCTCATCCATGTATGGTGATATTTGCCAGCTGCAGAAAAGTATTTGAGAAAAGTAACGCAGTCAGTGACCTTCTCATCCATTTTGCTGCCTTTCTGTTGCCAGCTGACTTGACTGAACAACAAACGCTGCAGCTACTGAGCAGATCCTTGCAGTATGCTGAATTTTGAATGCTTCACACATTAAAGCTCTAATTTCTGGCACGCTCAGGAAGCTCCACTTTTTTTTAACAGGCTTCTCCTGGAAAGCAGAAGGCACTTCTTTTTTGTATAAACGCCATGCATTCAAAAACGCCACAGGAAAACTGCAGTCTGCATGACAAAAAGGACGCAGAGCAGAACGGATTAAGGGCAGTGCAATGTCAAATCAGAAAGGAGGGATGGTTCAGTCTTCAGCTAGGAAAAAAAACAAGAAGACAAATAATCTCTCTATGCTTAGGTGAGGCACATGCAACTTCTGTGTATCAGAGGGAAGTTGCTTGAGAACCCAAATAAATCCTTTCTTACCAGTCCAAACTGCACATGAGAAACATAACTGCTTTGCTACAGTCACATAAACCTATTGTGATTCTACTTCAGGGAGCGCACTGGTAAATACTCCTTCTATTTATTATGATTGCACATCTAATTGAACAGTTTACAAAGGTAGGCATGGAGGAACATTAGACTGCTAACAGGGGACCCATGGCATGAGCGTACATCGCTTTCTGTCCAGACTGTGGGATCTCACAAATAGTTAAGGAAGAAAAATCACAGATGTCTGCTTGAGACACGTAACCCCTTCGGCTCTAAGGAGTAAGTTTTTGGCTAGTAGAACTGCTTAGTCCCAGAAGTGAATGAGTAACCACTTTGTACATCTTACGCTTCACTCTATTAAGAGGTATAATAAAATGCCATTTTCTGTAATTTGATTTACCCCTTTTGTTACCACCTAGCAATGTTACATGGTGTTAAACCTTCTCTTCCAGCTTATGCTCTCCTCCCATCTGCCATTTTATTTCTTTTTTCCCATCTGGTTTCTCTCCACACATTTATGTATGTTTGTTTTTTTTTTCAATTCAGCTCCTCTCTGCATTAGCCTCAGCATTAGGCACCCTGGAAATGATCCTGCCCAAGAAACTCACTATACACGGCTACAGTAGAAAACAAGAAGCAGAGAGCTTCAAGCAGCAGCCCATGGTACCCATCCTACATTAATGATGGCTGTAGAAAATGATTGTTCTCCTGCCAATGCAGAAAAGACACTTAATCAGTGCAGGAAATCCAGGGCAGAACAAGCCTGGGTGCAGAAAGCAACTGAGGGAACGGGTAGCTGACACTGCTGGGCTTAACATGTACCAGTGACAATGGAAAAGGCATTTGGTCTTCTCAGCAGGTCCATGTGAAACATTCTGACCAGGCTGAAACAGAGATGCTGAGCACTAATAAACTCAGCCTGGTGGCAGCAGCATAGGGGCATTGCCTCTGTGCTCCACACGCTATGGGGAGATCGTACTTTTCTGCCTAATCCAACCAGGGCTCAGGTTTGGTTTTGTCAGCCTCGAAGCTTTGGGAATTAAAACTAAAGCCAAATTTAGTACGAGACTTCCATGTCCAGGATGGTTGAAGAGAAGCCAGCTGACAAGGTTTCTTTGCAACACCAATGTTTTGTTTCACGCCTACGTTCTTATCCTTCCTGCTATTATAAAATGTTCTTCCGTTATTGGAGTGAGCAACTATGATACAGCAGTGACTCACGTTTCCATGTCTTTGTCTAGCTGTATCACACTGAAATGAAAACCCCAGTCCAACTTCTGTGCAACTGTGCAGAATCCATTCTACAGCCCCAGAACAAGATCCAAACTGCAACAATATGGTGAAAATTTTAGTAGGACCTGTGGTCAGCTCTGCAGCTGGGGAACTGGTGACACAACTAGATTTAAAGTGCACAAGCACTCTGTGCATGAAAAGCCACTTAGTCCCAAATATGTTTATGCAGCAGTTCCAGATGCCCAGGCTCAAACAGACAGCAATGCTGCTGGAAAAAAGAACCACACAACTATAGCATGTATTAAAAAGAACCTTAAAATCAGCATTGCCCACATCAAGGAGTATCCATTGCATAGCGTTTGTTTCCTCCTAGTGGTCCAGTATGTGATTGCAATGGTGGCCTCCACCATTTGCTAGGGAGGGACTCTTCATTAGGGACTGTAGTGATAGGACAAGGGGAAGGGGTTAAAACTTACAGGGGAAGTTTAGACTGGATATAATGAGGAAGGTCTTTAGGGGTGGTGAGGCACTGGAATGGGTTGCCCAGGGAAGTTGTGAATGCTCCATCCCTGGCAGTGTTCAAGGCCAGGTTGGACATAGCCTTGGGTGGCACGGTTTAGTGTGAGGTGTCCCTGCCCATGGCAGGGGGGTTGGAGCTGGATGATCTTAAGGTCCTTTCCAGCCCTAGCTATTCTATGATTCTATGACATTAAGATCATTCAGTTCGAACCTCCCTGCCATGGGCAGGGACACCTTGCACTAAACCACGTCACCCAAGACTCCATCCAACCTGGCCTTGAACACTGCCAGAAAGTCTTCTGTTAAGTCTTCTGGGTTGCCAGGTTGAGCACCTCCATTGCTCTGTCTCCTTTTGTGCCGAGACAGGCACGTGGAGGCCAAAGAATGGAGATGCCTCATGTTAGTTTAGGCTTTCAGGATGAGTTGAGCTTACCAAGAGCGGTGGTGAATGCAGGGACCTAAGGAGTTGTGCTTGGAAGACAAGGTTGAAGGACTCCTGCAGTTCGCGGTGCTACTTGGGAACTGGATCGTCAAGTACTGCCAGTTCCTAGATCAGCTTAAAGTTAATAGAGTGATGGCGGGTGCCCAAACATCCTTGTAATCCTACATTTGCAGGCAGTTTTCAGCACAGAACAGACAAAATAAAATGTTTTTTTAGAAACAACACACCCTGCAGGTCTCTGTCCTTGCCACTGGGTGTATGAAATTTAAAATACAGCAAAATCCCATATAAATAACATAGTTGGAGAACCTTGAAAGTAGCAAGAATGTGTGAGACTTTGATGCATTTTTATCCTTTTAAAAGAAAACAGATGCTGAGGGGAGGCTATAAGAAGGCGTCTCGGAAAGACTGGTGCAAACACATTGGAAGAACTGAAAAACTTGCTGTTTTCCAAGAGAACAAGCAAGGAAGTGGTCCTACAGACTGTGGGTGTAGAAATGCATGTTGTGGAAATGCCATGTTTTGGCATGATCTGATATTGCAGACCTGGGAATGAAATGAGTGCATGAAATGCTCCATACATCACTACTCTGAGAAGTTTCAGATGAACCCAAAGGGAAGATTTTAATATCTTCAAGCTTACTTGGGAGATGCCTCCAAGCTGAAGAGCCCTTGCTTGAGTAAAATCGTTACTAGTCCATGGGCGCGATCAAGCTGCAAACACTACAAGCGCCTGTGTCCTTTTCATAAGGCCTGTTTTTCCAGTGGGTCTATAACTGCATATTCAATCCATTCTTGATTTCTGTGGAAAGCTGTGTACAAAAATATACTGTAGGAAAATGAGGTGGTTGTTAACTTCAGCCCTGTTCTTTACAGAAGGCTTTTCCTAGCACTGATAGTCTTTAAGGGAACATTCAGGGGTTTTTTTGGGGTTGTGGGGTGAATAGTCTCAGCCAAACCCAGACTCGCATTCATTTTATAAGTCTTTGTACTTATCCAATCAATTGGATAAGTACAAACCAATTCATTTAAGAACATCATCATTCTCATTTAAAAGCACTGTTTCTATAGGTGTGGTTACTTCCTAAACAGCAAGTAGCTGCAGGAGGATGGTACAACAGCAGTCTTTGGCAATTCACAAAAGAGTGCATTTTTCAGGCTTTGGTGGATTCATTTGCAATGCCCTTGTGCTGTTGGTATTATCCTTACTTTAAAGATGTGGCAGTAGAGGCACAAATAACATTTTACCCACAATCAGCAAGTCCCATTCTATATTACTTGGCTGATTATGCCGCGTAACTCCACTGCTGATACACACTGACAAACTATGTCTACCATTAGTGACAAGCAAGAGTAAAGTATGAAGTAAGGCAAGAGATGATGAACAGAAAGTCCCCTGTAAAGAAGAGAATTGTTTCCCCAGGGGTGCACATCCGATTTGTCCCTTTGAGTTTCTCCCATCAAATGCAGTTCTGTGGATGCCATGTGCAGTGCAAGGAGACGAAGACCTGGCTCTACAGGGATGTTTTGTACTGTCCTGAATGCATAACAATCCTGTGAGTGGTTAAAATGCAAAGCAGTGAGAATAATGCAGTCTTGAGTTTCTGTCTCCTTGACTCCATCCCTGTTTTGGACAAAATTCCTCTTGTTTCCAAGGAGTTAACTGAGAGCAGATCTCAGTATTCTCCTCCCTAGGGTTTATTATGAATTTATTAAAAAAAGTAATAAAATCCAATCCCTTCAGCTATGAAAATTACCCTCATTTGTATATAAATAGGCTTAACCTCTTAAACTGTGTCAGATGCTGCTGATTCACCAATCTGATCTAGATCTTCACATGGTCTCTGCTCCTACAGCTCCAGGGCAAATGAGTCACACTGTTTGCAAGTGCCATATCCCACCGAGCCTGGCAGTACCAGGATTCTGCTAGCAGTGTGTCTGCTGATATCTACTAAAACCTGGGCAGGGATTTTCTCCTGATCAGGCTGAGCTCACCAACACCCTGCAGCCACAAAGCGCTATGTGGCATTTATGTGAAAATCCATGTATTTTCATTAGTCCAGCCTCAAATCAGCAGAGGAGAATGTATTCCAGAATCAAATATGACAAAGGCAAAACCCCACTGATCCGTGTAATCACTTCCTCAGCTGCATTTTCCTTCCCTGGTGACAGTGCTAGGAAGATCGGCCTGCATTACTTTTGAAATTGCTCTGGAAATGTGAAAGTGAAATGCCGAAGTATTTTCAATTATCTAAGTGGCTTTTTTAGTTTGTTCCTGGAAATCAGGGAGCCCTGAGCTGTCTGGGTGTTCTCTCACTCTATAAAGCATTTGGTTTTAAAAGCAGAAAGGATCCGCTTTCCCAGTTGCATGCCCATTCCTAGAGTTGTCCCAAACCTTCTGCTACCGTTCCTGGGGGAGTGGAAAATCTAGATGCTGAAAACCAGGCTAAAACCTGTTCTCCTAGGTATGTTTTAAGGTAATGATGCCCTTCTGGCTATGGGGCACCTGGGGACAGAAGAGGTTGGTGTAGCCACGTGTTGCCTGAGTTTCCAGGAACCCTGGGCCTTGGCACTTGTTTGATGGCATTTGTGTGCTGATCTGTGGGAATGGCTGTGGACCAGGAAGCCACAGGGAAGAGCTGATTTTTCTCTTTTGATCCAGGTTGTGGCATAAGGTGTTGCTCTCCCCTAACGAATGAGCTGTATGCTTTGAAACTCCAGCTGATGATGCTCTGAGTGTCATCTGTGTCCTCTGCTCTGAATCTCTTGTAAGCTCTTTGGAGTAAGGAAGGACTCATGTATTTTATGCTGCCATCACAAATAACAGACTCTCGGCTTTAAATCTGTGATTGACTGTGCATGTCACATTTCATGCCATTAAAAACATAAGCTCAAGCTTGGAAGGGTGAACATGCCATGCTTTTGGCTTCTCTGCCATTTGTACTTCAGCCTGCAGACACCACTTCTCTCACAGCGCGTTGCTGTTTTTCTCTTGAGAAAATTTCCAGAGCCCTCTGTTCCTGGAGAAGAAGCAGACTCCATTTACTGACATTTGTTCCAAGTTATAATGAGCAGAAAGACAACTCTTGCAGGCTCTAAACAGAGTCTCTCAGCTCAAAGCCTTCAGGGCTTCAGCCAGCACCTCCCAAGCCCAAAGACTGCCTTCTTTTAAAAAGGTCTGAGTTAGCCATGAAATACACAGTGCCATGAAGAATGTCCATAGGACCTCTCTGCTTTCCTCCTCAGTCAAGCCTTGAGCTGGTGCCCTGTTAAGCTGCTGAAAGTCTTCTCCTTAGGATGCTATGGCTATGTGTGCATTGTTTGAACAAGCATGGGTTAGTTCATGCCATGGGTAGGGGGAATTTGTGATCACATTAATGGCTAATTCAGGTGCAAGCTCCACTGCAAGGGAGTTCCAGGGCCAAAACATGGCCTGAAGCATGTGGAGGCGTCATTGACACAGCCTGGGTGTTGAGGAGCCTTTCCATGCTTTTGCACAGGATGAGCCCCACATCAACACCTTGGAGAGGAATCGTTCTCTCCCATCAGCTTCCTGTCTGTGAGCCTCAGGGCATAGCAGGGGGGTCTCTTTTGGTGGCTCATCCCATTGCATGTCTCAAAAGGATGCTGTCCTGCCAGGTAGCAGCGGGCAATAGCTATGTGAGCCCTTGATCCCATGGGGTGGCTCCCCATGTCACGCTTGCCATGGTCCTCAAGCCAGAGGCAAAGTTTTCTGAACAGGGGCCATATTCTGCAGGGCTCAGGCTGTCTCCAAGAGTAAGAGCCCTACCCAGGGAACCGATAAACACAACAGTGTTTGAGCCTCTGGTACTCTTTAATCTCATCTTCATGGAAATATATGTGTCATAACAACATAAAGCAGGCATAGTTCCCTTGCTTTCGATCTGCTTGGTGCCAGGGTCCACGTCATTTCAGCATCAGAACAGATCCAGCAAGTTCATGGTCACTTTGCTCTCCTAAGAACTGCCTTTTTTGCCCCCTTGGTTTGTACTTGTCTCTAGTCTTCCTCACCCCTGTCAGGGGATGTCACGTTCTGTTGTGGTTAACATCTAATTTTCACTGGAAGCCCTTGGGAACTGGGCCCTTATCTCCACATACCATGCACATCAAAACAGTTTAATCAACCCTATTAATTCCAGGGCTTGCTGCTGATCTGGATAAAATACTGCACTTTCCCAGCACTGAAGCTTTGTAGCCAAGTTTTACATTGCAGCACTCTCCATGCAGTTTGTTCTCTGCTCCATGTTCCCCTGCAGTGACCTGGCTCTCGTGGAGAGGTGTCAGGGCACTGCTCTAAGGCTCAGATTGGTTTTCACTGATTTACCACAGCAGGAGCATCCCATCAGCTTGAAAATCTGAACTTGAGAGCCCTTGGTGAGAGCCCTTATTTCCTGGCCACCTCCTAACATGGGTGCAGGGCACCTGCAGAGTACATCTGCCCAGTTGTTTGGCCTCAGAAGGTGTCCAAGAGCAGGGAGAAACCTCGGAAGACCAGGGCAAAACTCATGGGATGCCATTACAGCTGTGGCACTGGAGGACCTGAGGAAGGGGCCATGTCTTTGCCCTTGTCCCAGCATGCCTGCTTTAGGGAGGGATGGTGGGACATGGCTTATTTGTTGGAAGACACAGCCTGATCAAGAAACAACCTTCCGAGGACTAGAAATGGGAGGATTAGATATAGGAGGTGGTTTACAGAAATCTTCCTGGCCAGATGAAGAAGTGGACCAGATTCTGCCAGCTTTTTCCACCTGCACCAGTGTTTTACCCCCTGATTCGCCCCAGTCTAAAGCCAAACATCTCCAACAGCTGTGGGGATGCCTTGTGTTTAAAGCATCCACCAAACAGCCCAGGGCTGCAAGAGACATGCTGCTCCTTGCTCTTCTCAGAAAGGGTTCTTGCAACACGAAAGAAGCGCAGGCAAAGCAAGAGCCCCAGGGAGAGAAGTGACAAGCGGCAGCTGGCGCCGGTGGGTGACGTGCGGAGTGACAGAGCAGTTGGGCTCCTCACTATGCTACTATTTTGGAAACTTCAATAAACACAAGAGGCCAGATCAATCTCTCAGTGCTCCAGCACAAGCCTTGAGGAGCCCTTTTCACTCCACTGCAGCCTGAGACACACGTTTGCTCTGTGCTCTGCTTGAACCCTGGGCAAACTCATCGAAATAGCCACTGAAATCACTGTTAGCACTTCACTAATGAGCAGGTTTTTGCTCCTTTAGATTGCACCAAGGAATTCATGCTCATTTGTGCCATGGAGAATATGACTGTTTGAGTCCTGTGTGGGAGCTTTCAAGCAGCTGGAAAAAGAGTATAGATGTTTATATTTGTAAAAAGGGATTGTTTTTGCCGCTGTCAATTATTAATGGCTCTCAGGTCAGGCTAAGGAACAACGCCAGGGATAAATTACCCTGTACGCTATTCATATATGCTCTCCCCATTGTTCCCTTCTCAAGTAGAGGATTCACCCCGCAGTGAACTCCTCTGTGTTAGGGAAAAAAAAGGGACCGACAAAGCGATGAACTCCCGAGTGCCTGTTTATTTGTGCATTGACATCTTCCCTGCTCTGTCAGGTGTGTTTAATCAGAAAGAACCAGGAAATGCGCTGCAATTATAAACACGTTACTGAGCAAGGAGGAGGCTGCCCTCGGAGAGGATTGCATTGTTTGATAAATGGTTACAGTGAGAAAACACAGGCTTAACCTACCGAGCTCTTTGCTGAGATCAAAGCAGGGCTGCCTGCCACCACAGCCTGCCTGTGCAGCAGGATTCAGCTCTGAGTCTGCACTGGGGGAAGTGGAAGAAAGTTAAAAAGAAAAAGCAATTTTCTCCCTTTTCTTTTTCCTTTTTTTGCCTGAAACTTTTCCCCCATTATGAAAAATGACTCAAACATTGAATATTTGCTGTTAAAATTAATAGAATTAGTGAAGAACCCAGCTGAGAACACAATAATTAGGAGCCGCTCCAAACCCCCTTGCTGAAGCCCATGGGGAGACTTATTGTTTTCCACGGGATTTGGTTCAGGATCCTGGTGAGCTGAAGCAAAGATGGAGTTGTGGAATAACCCTGGGAGATCCTGGGTCTCTTGCAGTCTTTCCATGTGACTTTGCCCAAACTTGCAAGCATTTATTAGTCGCAAGCACAATGGAACCCAAGGTAGTAATCTGCTGCTGCTGTGGAAAGCAGAAGACCAGGAGTGCTGTAGGTAAGATGCAGAAGGGGTTTATTGCCCTTCTCAGCACTGTGAGGCTGAGTCATGGCCCTGCACTTAAATAAACTAAAACCAAAACAGACAAACTGGAAATTGTCCAGAGGAAAGCAACAGAAATGATCAGAGGTCTAGAACATGACTTATGAGGAAATATTGAAAGGGCTGGGTTTGTTTAGTCTACAGAATTTGAAACATTCTAATAAACTTTAAAGATGTGACAAAATATATGGTATCAAATAGTGTAACTGATTGCACTTTATCTCTGTGGGTATAGCAGAAGGTACAGCAGAGATTTAGGACAGATAGTATTAAAACCTGTGAGGTTAATAAGGCACTGACGTGAGTTACTGAGGGAGGGAGCAATGTGAAAGTCTCATGGGAGAGTTTCAACGTGTCGGACAAGTACCTGCTGTGAGGGACTGGGTAACATGCTGTCCCATGGGGCAGGCTGCTTGCAGCCATGTGGTCCTGTGGTTTCCATGATGCAGTGACTGTCTCGGGACACTCAAGAATGAGACCTTAGAGGTGATGATCCTTCACAGCACTCCCTGATGTGAAGAAAAGCAGCAGGTGCTCAGCCTTTCTGAAAGGCGACCCCCAGATCCTCTTCTTAAACCCCTCTTTTCCCTGGTCTCTGGGGTTATTAAAGTGCAGCAAATTCCCACCTCTTCATGGGGCTCTCACTGTATTCAAACCTTTGCTGCTCTCCCTTCTAAGTGAGTACTTAGATGCTTGAATATTAGGATGATGAGACATCTGGAAAAGCATGTGGTGTCTCAGAAAGTGCTCCAGGTAGTGATGGCCTTGCAGGTCCTGCTCAGGAAAGCCCCTCCTGACAGTGGAGAAAGGGGTATCTTGGTCATCCTTTGATAGAAGTGCTTTCACCTGTAACACCACTGGATATGACAACTGCAAAACACTTGAGACGGCAATAGGCATTGCTTTAGGTGGGTTGGATGGTGGCCAGCACCTGATTTGAAAGGCAGCATCCCTTCTCCCCGTAGCGTCTGCCCCAGGCCTGCATATCTCCTGCCCTGAAGCTGCATCTGCATCTGCATCCTTGTGACCAAGTGACTCTGCCAGCCCTCATCAACACTGTTCTCTGCTTTCAGCCCATTTTGCAAAGGGTCCCAAAATCATTGGTTATAGTTTGCATCAAATTGACCAAGAGACAGAAGTGTATCAGAAACCAGGTTTTGTATTTACTGCTCAGTGAACCCAAATTCCTTGAATTACAGGCACGAGGTGAGGAGTTTGTAAAGGGAAGCGAGCACAGGGTTGTAGCCAGAGCAGAGCTGGCCATAGCCCTTGGCATCTCCAATGACTTGGGGGTGACATGAGGGTTCCCGAAGGGCCATGGGAAGAATGGTGTGCTCAATGCTGTTGCAACTGTGCCTCTTCTTTGCATTCCCCATTTCCTGCCCAGTTACAGCTGTGCAAGGTACTATTTGGTTGCAGCATAAATGCTGGGAAAATCACTAGTTACATGATATGGGAATTAAGACAATCTGTTCGCTTCCAAGTGTAAACCAATGACTGTGGCAGGAGTTTGCAAACACGATGTTATGGCCCCAAGTCAGCTCTTTTCCCTCAGTTCTGGGTACAGTCACAAGCCTGGCAGGAATCTGTGTCAGCTAAAACATGTGGCAGCAACTGGCGTCTCCTGGAGTTTTGGAGCTGAGTGGGGTCACAACAGGAAGGAGTTTGGGAAGGCAGCACTGCAGGGTTAGGAATAAACATCTCCCCAGGGCAGACTTTCCATAATTGGCCATGACAAGGCTTCTTTCCCCAGAGAGCCGGAGCTGGTCTGTGAGGAAGCAGAATGAATCATTGCTCCATCCAATTTGGCAAGTGCCATGATTTAGCCTTGCTTTGCACAGGGAGATGATGATAGAGACTGAAAGACAGAGGAGAAATGTAGCCAAAGGCTTCCGAGCTGGGAGATGAGTTTGGGTTTACACTCATTTTTTGCAGGTTTACTCAGATCCTTAGAAGGAAACCCTGGCAAAACCCATGGGTACAAAAACAATTCCCTTTATCAACAATGCAGAGGGAACAATGAAGACTCCTGAACGCAAACCTCATGTAAACAATAATAACCATTTTATTTTGCATTGTTAAACCAGCAGTTGATATGCAATACTGCCTTCCAGCCCCCCACTTCGTTAACTATTCTGTCACCCTTCTGCTCCCAGATACACATTTTGGGAAGGGATCTTAATATCTTAGTGGTTGGAGTTGGTGTCCTGCAACATGGTGGTGACCACACGGCTGTGAAGCCTTCGGTGAAGAGGAAGGTTGAGCATGGTTTCCTCATGCCAACTTGTACCCTTTGAAAAGTCCCACTGTCTTTCACATATGAGGTAAAAAAGTGTTGTCTCTGACATCTCTTCTCTGGATGGTGGGCATCAGTGCAATCTTCAGAGCTCCTTGCTATCTCAGCAATCTCACCAAGCCTGGTGACCAGGCACCACTTCGCAGCCTGTTCAGTATCTGATGATCAATCCCCTCCCTTTAAAAATATGCACTTAGTGGCAGAACCCCATGAAAATATTGGTGGAGCCAGCGCTGCTTTGCCAAGTGGCAGACTTAGACTTGCTCTTCTTGGAAAGCTGGTTTCCTGTCATTGGCTTTCTCTCATCTCTGTTTTCCAGTGGTTTGGAGAAAGGAGAAAGGGAAAATGTTCCTCTCCAATGCCTCTTCTCTTTTACATTCCCTTTCTTCTGTATGTCCTCTCTGCTACTCCAGATTTCAGGAATTCCATCATCCAAAGGGCTTCCTAACTAGTTCACTTTTATCCTGGATGCAAAAAGAGAAGCAAGCTCCCTGCAAAACAAAATCCCTCGAAAAAGAAGATGCAGAATATCTTCCTTTCCATCCCACCTTCTCCTGCTCCTTCAGAGATGGAACAAAAGTCTTCCCTGCACTGTTGAAAGAGCAGTAGCTCAGAAAAGTCAGATCTGCATCTTGTCACAATGTGAGAATTCACATCAAAGCATCAGCCTTTTGCTAATTTCTAATTTGATGTTAGGAACATTAACATTTTATTTCTGATGAGAAGACTGCCATAGCTAATGCAGGCAGCTGCTGCTGGGCTGGGTACAAGACTAGAGCTTGGGGCTGCCTATTCTAAATGCCCCCACCACTGGAAATGGAAGGCTTGGTCAGCACCGAGCAGCAAAAGGCTGCAGCATGCAGCTGAGTTTGCATGCTAACAAATGCAGGCTACCCAGATCTTACTTTCCCTGGAGATACCAGCATTCCCATTCACCTTTCACTTTAAAGTCTGCACGAGGCCAAATCCTGTGCCAGGTTCTTACCCAGTATCTTTTCCCTGTTTTCTGCTGAGATTCTAGGTGAGGTAGCGGGGCTGGATTTAGCAGCACCACATGCAACACCAGTCAGGTGAGCACAGCATGAACACAAAGCTCATGACCTTTCTGGCAGAGCGTTTAGGGAATGACAAATGCCACCAGTGCCTTCAAGGTCAGGAGTTTGTGGGACCCCATGAGGATTCCCCATGTGCTCTCTGCAGAGCAAAGCGGGTCCTTTCTGTGCAGGAAAGCACGAAATGTCCTGGGAAGTGTCAAAGGTCGCTTAGAGAAGGTTAGAACAGGGAACACATTGGAGCGTAAGGCACCCATGGTCAAAGAGTTTGTGCGGCAGTTTTCCCTTTGGTGTCCATGTGTCAGTCTCTGGATCATAGCAGTCCAAGGAATCCAAGTCCTCGATGACATTGTCCGCAGTGAGACATCGTCCTCCTGTGACATACAGCTTGTTCTTGATGACAGTGGCCCCGTGATGCATTCGTCTGTCCTTCATGTCTGCACATTTAACAAACTTGTTGCCTTTTGTGTCATAAGCAATTATTCTCCGGGTGTACCCTAAATGCAAAGCCAGAGGTGGAAGAGACAGATGTGAATTAGAGCTTATAGCCAGAATATATGTATTTCCTGCTAGTCTTCAATAAAACCCTTTGTACTAGTACATAATTTGGCAGAATTAAGATATCTAAGGTGGGAAGTGATGATGTGTCACAAGAACACCTGTCTGTCTGTCTTCCCTTCCTGTTTGTCCTCATCCTGTCTCATAGCACCTTGGCAGCCAAGGCTCAAGGAGCACCACAAACCCCATCAGATCAAGCAATCAACCTGTCAAACACAGTTGGAGCTTGCAGTTTTCTGCAGGTGAACATCCCAAAGTATTTGTTTTCACTCAACAGACTCCTAAAGCATAGAGAAACCAATGGCATGTGGGAAGGGAGCAACAATGCCACGCTGGGTAGGAGTTGTAGCTATCTACTGAATGGAGCTGGTATTCAACAGTGCAGTGCTACTGATGCTCACTCCACTCCCAAAGCCCTCAGTGCCACGTCCATGCTAGTCACCATGCCAGTGACCCAACAGACAGCTC
This sequence comes from Coracopsis vasa, assembly GCA_026283785.1. Lineage (NCBI taxonomy): Eukaryota > Metazoa > Chordata > Aves > Psittaciformes > Psittacidae > Coracopsis > Coracopsis vasa. The sequence goes on along the minus strand of JANHGB010036250.1, from coordinate 18,249 downwards.
TTCCACTGAGGGGTGATGTAACCTTGCAACTGGTGAGAGGGAAGGGCTGGTACCATGGCTCTTGCCCTGGAGCAATGGGGGTGTGGAAGCTTGGTATCCACCAGCATCTTGCCCGTGTATTCCTGTGCCCATGGCAAAGAATCTGCTTTGATCCATGTTTTGTGGGACTTGTAGCCATGTTCCATAACAAAAATCAAGGCCTCTTTTGCTTAGGCCAACCCACTCCCTTTTGTTATGATGTGACCAGTCATGCAAAGAGGACCTGAAACGTGATGAAAGCAGTTTTTAAGACAAAATGTTATTTTTGTGGGATTTACTGTTGATAAACTAAGAGTGTTTGGCCAATGTTTTGGCATGTAGTTTGGTAAATAAAAATTGACCATGGTGAATCTCTCTACTTTCAAGCAAAATGAAAGTTGTTTAAAATTAACATGAATTTCTGTGGCTTTTATTAGATAAATACAAAATAAATCGAGATCCTAAGCGTAGCAGCAGCAGGCTTGTGTCAATACATACTCTTCATATTAATGCATTTGAAGATAAGAGAGTTGAAAACACTGTATTTTGGGCACTGTAGTCTGAGGTCAGGGTAATCTGCCACACAAGATCTTGCTAGTCTTGGACCTTTTTACCCAGCTCTCCCCTATTCTGCAAAGGGGAGCAGTGACCTCCCACTGATCGATGACCTCCCATTTGAGTCCTGTGTCACTTGGGTTCAGTCTTCTACTCTGCTAAAGCTTCTCTATGTTTTATTTTCCCTTGAAAAATCTAACACATGCTTCCTCCTGCCAGCCTGTGGTCAGGGAGCTGCATTTAGGACTGAGCTACCAATGATGTGTGATTCATCAAAGTGCCATGGGTAGAAGCTGATCCTCAGGTTGAAATGGACACAGAGCTTTCCCCTCTTCGAGTGTTTCATGCCCTTCTCAGGACATTTCACAGTTAACCCCAGGACCAATTGATCCCTCATAGCCCTGCAGCACACTCATCCCAGCAAGCTGTCCATGGCCTTTTGGTAACTGTGCTCTCCACCCTTCCAAGAAGGGCAGCGAGGCAGGGCCAGGCCGTGAGTCAGTAGAGAAGGAGCAGAACCCACATGCCCTTGGCTTCCTCCATTCTTCTGCAGAGCAGTAACTTGCATTGGCTTTTCCCCAGTTTCTTCCCACCGCTTGGAACAAGAATGTGCCTCGTGGAGAACTCTTGTCCCCACTTCCATGGCCGTGAGACCCCATGAGAGATATGTATGGAGGGTGGACACACACCTCCTTTCCCTCCCAAGCTCCAAGTGCTTTTTAAGGGAGCACCCCAAGCAGGAAAGCTGCAAAATCCAGCAGAAGCTGGGCAGGGGGAGAGAAGAAGGAGAGTGAAACAGAGCCCTTACCACCTACGATGATAATCTGGCCTCCAATCACAACAGCTGGTGCACAGACATTCTTCACCACTCTGGTCTCCATCCGAAACCACGTATTCCTGGAGACATGATAAACCTGACAAAGAAATGAAGATACACACAGCTGTTTGTGTTGCATTTTATCTGGCAATTGCAATTACAGAGGAATTTATGGGTTGTATTTTGTCCTAATTAACACAATCCTCTGGCTTAAGCTGAGAATTTATCCACTTTCTTTCCTAATACGTCCTCTTGGAAAGTGTTCTAGTTTTCCAGGCTTGTCTGCTCAGGAGATGCTAGCACATGCCCTAAGGCAGAGTGTATCTGCAATATGCAAGCTTCTTGCCTGTAAATCTTTGCATGGCCATTAAATCACTTGATAATGCTTTTCCAATATGCAAGCCACCTAATCTAACTTCCCAGTTATTCTGTGTGCTGCTGCCTTAGCCTTAGCAATTTCCTGGGCAAGCAAACCTCAACTTCACCCAGCTCAGCTGGCAGCCACAGTGTTTGCCCAGTTGCTATATTTGTGCTGGTGGCTGGTATGCACTAAGATTGGCAATGGGACTTGTTAATGAGACTTAGAGTGGTATCTAAGTCATCAATTTATGTGAGAAAAAGAGCTGTTGCCAGATGATGAACCTTCAGTCATCCATATCTGGGCGACACAAACTTTTATGTCACATTGACTGCTTCTTAATATAGCAAATATCTCCAGGACATCTCCCCACTAACTGATATATATTTTCTTCCCCCTATAATCAAGAAGCACTATCACCATCAAAAAGTGATGCTCATGTGCTGTCTGCCATCTTAGCCTTTAATGATCTTTCTGAGTTAAAACACCTAAGCCAGTGAAAAACACACATGGGGAAAGTAACTCTGCAATGCTGCTAAAGCATCAGACGAGATAAGAAAGGATTTCATGTATTTTTTCCTCC
>JANHGB010036250.1:0-15818 GCA_026283785.1 Coracopsis vasa | reverse complement strand
CCTCCTAATAGAGTGTAACCACTGAAAGCAGGCAGCGAGCCAGCGACATGTGGCAGGAGCCACATTTTTAACACAACTGTTTATATGAAATAACTGTCAGTTTAAGTCCTGGCCCTTTGATAGGTGAGAATCTAATTGCTGTAACGATCATGGATCTTTGTTTTGCTGCGAGCGAGCAGATGTGTGGCTGAGACCCCATATCCGCTGCCAAGTGGAAAGCACTGATTTAGGTGAGATTGGCTGCAGGCATGAAGCCAGGCAGTGGGACTGGCTGCTGCCTGCCATAGCATCACCTGCAGCAGCCCTGGCCCCAGTGCCTACCAGCATCAGAGCTGACACCCAAAGAAGTACCTTGGGGCTTGCGCCTGGAAAACACTCACAGGGTTGCAATGCTCCTTGCAGACAAGACTTCCCTGAAGCCATGTTTCAACTCATCCTGCCTCTGGCTGCAACTCACAATAAAGTGGTTTTGAGGGGTTGATTTACTCAGGAGGATAATGACCTGCTGCATACCTTGGATGAAACTGCTTATGACAAGCAGGACTGACCATTACCTGGATCAGCCGGACAGGGTTTTGCATAATGTCTTCTCCCCCAAAGAGGTAGACCCTCTGATCTTTGGCAGCAACAGCAGGGTGCAGGACAGCAACAGGCATGTTTGCCATGCTCTCACTGGTGTTGTAGACGCTGTCGTATCTTTCCACAGAATTCAGGATTTCCTGATTTTCGCCAATTCCACCAAATGATAAAATGAAATTTTTATAAGCCAAGCTTCTGTGGGAATAACGTGGGACTAACATGTGCTCAACCAACCTCCACTGATTGAGTTTGAGGGAGTAAATGTAAATATTACCACTGACTGGGCTTTTCTTATTGTTAACAGGCATTCCTCCAAGCACATAAATATTGCTGTGCAAGCTCACTGCAGAAGCTTTGTACAGGCGCATGGGAAGTTTGGCCAGGCTTAGCCATTGGTTTGTCTTGTCATCATAGAGCAGGACTTCCCTTGTTGTCTGCTGGCTGTCCTTCCTACCACCAACGATGACGAGGAACTCTTGGTTGGAGTACCTGCGAGGAACATGCAGCATGGGCTTGATGTCCGGTGCATTGGTGCTGTACAAGGAAAACATATGTCTCCAAGCTGACTCAAGGATGCTCCTGCAAGTGGGTGAGGACTGAACAAGGGAGTCATTGGCAATGAAGTGGAAGAAAAACGTCGGATGGACGTACTGAAGCCGGACCTTCTTGAACAACTCTTGGATGTAGCCTTGTCTTGCCTTGAGGTCATGCCGGATCCAGACCATCAGTGTCTCAAAGACCTGCTCCTCCTCCCCACAGAGCTCATCGTCCCCAAGGTAGTCAATGAGCTCCAAGGGACAAAGGTCCTTCAGGTCCTCAGAAGAGGCCACCTCAGGAAAGCATTTCAAGGCCATAGCCTTGGCTTTCTTAGTCAGGCTTTGGCAGTTCAAGACTTTTGCTAGTCTGAACATGCTCAGACAGTTGTCAGGAGTCAGCTTGTCCTGGAGGTAGGCAGAGCAGGCCTCAAACAGCTTCGCATACTGCAGCATGGAAGCTGTCTCCAACAGACACAGGACATTCTCAGAGGATATAAGAATCTCCCCTGTGTAAACGTAAAGGATGAGCTGGTCCAAAATCTTGGCGTCGATGCCCTTCAGGATGACTTTATCCTGGCGACTCTCTCTGAAGTTATTACAGAACATCGCCTTGAAGTATGGACTGCTGGAAGCCAGCACGTTTCGGTGGCAGGGGATTTCAAAGCCCCCGGAGCAGAGGGTAACATCAGTCAGCATCCCGCTCTGCCGCAGAGCATTCAGCTGCCTCAACAGGTCGGAGGAGAAGTCCTGGTCTTTGAAGAGAAACTCCTCAGTGGATCCTTCCTCCATAGCAAAACAGGAGAGAGATGAATTCTGGACTTGGCAGAAAAAACCTCAAAATGTTTAGCAGCTTTTATTGAAATATCCAGCTTCAAGGGAACAAACTGGGACTTTGATGTTGCTCTAAATATCCATTCGCTGTTATGCATAAAAATGGAACATGGGTTAAGCACAGTGGGAAAATCATAAAGAAGCTGAGAGGTCACTAAGACCCTTTAAAATTCACATAAAGTTATCAGCTAGGTTGCAGCTCTGAGGTCAGCACTGCCTATGTCCCTGGCAAGAAGCAAAAGCACTGAAGTTATCTCACTGATTTGGGATTAAAGCTGGATGGCTGAAGCAATCGGTTTGTTCGTTGAATAAATGTGCTTAGACATTTATTCACTATTTTTAAGCATTAGCAGTTTAGTAGCTTGCGCCTCTTTCCCCTAGAGTTAGTCACTCCCAAAGAATGTAAATCTGGCAGAGCTGAACTCTGCAGCAGGGAAAACGAAACCCTGGAGACGGGAATCTTCATTAAAACAGTTATTTATTAACTCTGCTTAGCTGTGGGGTTTTTATGTTAATCAAGACACGCAATGACTACATTAAGTGCCAGGCAGAACAATAGGACGAGTATCTATTGTCATGGCTAACTGCTCAACCTGCAGTGCAACGGTAAGGTAGAAACGTTTACCTTCTGTTGTCCTTCACTGCATGCACTTACTCTCTGTCGTTTACTCTCTGCTGAGATTTTCCATAGCTAGAGCCTGGATAAAAACCTATAAACCCACAGGAGGTTTCTTTCAGTAGGTAAGTGATTCATAGAGGGTGATTTCTGGCTGTGTTTACTCTGCAGTCACTTTTGCCGCTCTCGGGAGCTGTGCGCAGGAGCGGCGCGGCGGTGGGGCATTGTATACATTCCAGTGCTAAGAATAGGGACACGGGCTTCTCGCTGTTCTCACATGTGATGCCGCGTTCCCTTTTGCAATGACCTGGCTGGGACTGAGCATGCCCAAGTGGTGTTTTTCTGGCAAATGTTTACATCTAATAAATAGACACAGAGAGGAAAGTTCACTTATAAAAGTCCTGGCTGTCCACTTGGAAACAGCGGCAGGACCCTGTCCTAAAGTGCCTGGGAACTCTAGAAGCCTGTAAACAGTCTGCAATGCCCTGCGCTAGGTAATGCTCTGTCACCGTAGCTTCATGGAAAAAGAGGGAGAGAGGAGGGCTTCCAGGAACCCCGGTGGTATGGATAGTGTCTCCACCTTATGGAGAGATCTGGGGAGCATCACTCAGTTGCAGTCTGGTGGGAGATGCTGATGCACTGGGTCCTCTGTGCCCACGGCTGACCCAAGGTGGGCAGGGAGAGCCCAGCTACCTCTGTGAAGCAGAGTGAAGTTCACTTTTGGAGCAGTTTATCTTTATGGTGATGCTTAATATTTCATATAGAAAACACCAGGTTGTGGCCTTTTTTGTAAGGACCTCACTCAAATCTGAAACCTTTAGCAAAGAACTTCTCAAGCAGTTGGCTTGAGGAAGCTCAGCATCATGGGCAGGAGGACTGGAGCGGGTTGCTGAAGTGAGTGCAGCAAGCTGGAAACCAGGTCCCTGGGGGGCACTTAGCTCCCCAGGGCAGACACCTCAGTGGGGTCCCTAACTGCATGTGCCTGCACATGAACAAGGTGTCCGAGCTACTTTCGCAGCCAGTGAGGTTTAGTCAATACAACCAAGTCTGCTGAGTTATTCAGGTCACCAGTAAGTACCACCTCTGTTTGGGAAGGTGAACAGTCCTTCAGTCACTGCTGGGTCTCCTCAGGTACTCAGCTGCCCCAATCACATGTAGGTGTTCATATTTAACACTCACATGTAGGTATCTGCGATAATGAACCTAAATCCATCCCGAGGGTGGGATCAGTGGCACCTTGTGCCAGTGGAAGATCCTCCACAAGCCCAGCTGGCTGCTGGCTGGGGTCTCCAGCAGATCCAGGTCCAGTGTGATGTGTCCCAGCTCTGTGCCAATTCCCTGGGTGTTTCAGGAGAAATGGCATTGGCTGCCCATGTCCGGGTAACTGTTTTGAGCCCCTCCTCTGTGCTGAAATTCCTCCCTTGGGATTGAATCCAAAGTGCCGTTTCTAAGCATCGCTGCCACAGGGAAACACAAGGTTAAAGCACAAGTCCTTCTCATATTTTCAAAGCCAAAGCTCACGGGTGAGTCATGTCTGTGTCTCGTCACAGCGAGGCAGATGGGCGAAAATCCTTGGGAGCCACAGTGCCCTGATGTCAACTCCCGTGCTGCGCTGGTGTTTGTGGTCCTCCATATGCTCCTGCCCCCACATCCGTGGCCCAGCAGACTGCAAGGCTGGGGGCAGTCTGCTCCTCTATAAACAGCAGCTTTGCATCACAGGTCATGCCATACGTGTCCTTTCCCAGAGACTTTTCGATGCAGCATAACAACATGGTGAAATGCTGCTGGACAACACCCTGAAGGCCCTGTGCTAAAGGCAGGGTGGAATTGGGCTGGAGTAGCTTTCTGGACCTTGTGGCATCTTCCCTTCCCGCACACGCATGTGATAATGGCCAAAGGAGGTGAGGGAGGGGAAGGGCAGAAGCCACTGGGCTTGACTCCTGCAGATGAGTCACTTTGAGGGTAAACCTGGCAATGTGCAGCCTTTTCCCTCTCCTTGAGTAAAGAGACAACCTGGAGGGTGATGTTGGGGCGCTGGGGAAAATGTGTCCTCCCGTCCCTGCTCCCCATGGCCGCTGCCTCACCAGCTGGCTATGATCTTGCTATAAATATTTAGAGTGGCATTAAAAACCCAAAGGAAAAGTTCTCTCTCCTTGTCCAGAGAACATTAGCTACCCAAACAAAGTGCCTCTCGCTTTCTTTCTTGCTCTGTATGTATATGCTCTCGCTGCGGTCCGTTTTGATGATTGATTTAGCTTTATATCTCTGTTCTGGCTCTAACTCTTTGCTGCCTGTTTAGTCCTGCCTCTTCCTGGCAGTGGCTGTGGATAACTTTTTTAACCCTTAAAGAAACAAATGACGTTATGCCTTCACTAATGACACTGTTTTATGGGGCCGGGGAAGGGTAGGTGGGATGTTCTTCTGCTTTAGATACTGATAAATGTGGCATTTATTCAGAAGATCCCAGTCTCAAGGGCTTTGCATGGTTATGCAAACTCCTGCTAACCCAGAGTACATCATGTGCTGTTTAAATAGCTTATTGCTCTCAGGGGGGTTGCTGCTCCCTGCTGAGTCCCCACACAGGTCCCTGCCAATTTGGGGCTGAGGCTCCCAAGCAATGAAGCTCCTGCTGCCTGCTTTACAACTCTCTTCTTTCTTTCCCAGAGATTATGGTTTCAGATACATCCCCAACCAAGTGGGCACATCAGCAGTGCTCAGTTAGGATTTCCTCTATAAATAAACTAGAAATCATTTTTCATGGCATATCCTAGGACAGTATGTCCTATATGGCCCTTACTGCTGCAGCACGATCCTTGGTGAGAGGATAGAGCCGTTTCCTCTGTAGGACAGTGTACCCTGTGTGAGAAAGTCTCTTTCTGAATGAGTTCTGACTGAATGCTCCAGTCCCGAGCCACTCTCCTGGTGAAGATGTTTTTCTGTACATCAGATAGGAAACAGTTTCCCTAGGTTGACATGCTATTGACCAAACCAGGACTGAGTGTCCTTTTTGGGAGGACAGGGTATTGCATTAACCACAGCAGTGGGATGTTACATGGATAAAGGGCTGGTCTGAACACCACCTAGAGTGGGAAAATGGGCTCCTTATCAGGTTAGGTGACCCACCAGCACTGTGGGATGTGATGCTGCAAGTCCCACACAGCCCTTCAGGGAGGCTGGACCCACTGGTGGCTGTTAAAAACAGTGACCCGCTGTAACTGCTGCTGTATGAACTCCATCAACAGCCAGTTTCTAGACAGTGGAAATGTCTACCAAAGAATGACCTCTGCTGCAATGCTGTTTACTCATCCTGCTCCTTCTGCTCTCTGTCCTTAAGTGTTTGGGATTGCTCAGTGTTGGAATTAGGATGGTTGAACCTTTTATCTGGCCCAGAGCAGCTCTTCTTATGTTTTAATGTAATGGGATGATGAAATGTCTATTATCATGCACTAAGCAACAGAGTGGAAAAAAGCTGTAATCTGATCGTTCAGCAGACAGGTGCACAGAGGAGACTGGTGATGTCAGACAACTGCTAGCACTCATACACTGATCCTATAACAATTCAGGTGAAAATGAACAAATACGGATAAGGGAAAAGGACTGTTCAAGGCACAGATTTCACTGATCTCACTCAGTATTACGTGCTCTGCCCCAGTGACTACCAGCCCCCCCAGTTGTTGGGAGAGATTATCCCTTTCCTCAGATTTGCAGTCTAAATAGATAGGAGGATAAGTGAAAATATTCCTTATTATGGTCTTTATGAAACCAGGGGAGGGAACAGAATCCAGGATTAACATTCCTCATTATAAAAAGAGACAATTACAGGGATCATAATGAATCAGATGCCATGAGCTGGAAAGGATGGGTAGATGCCCCAAGCACCAGTGGTGGCTGCCTGGGTCACAGCCCTCAGCCCAGGTTGGGAAAGCAGCCAGCACTGATTGGGATGCTCCATGTCCTGGCAATGTGGAGCTTGGTTGGTGGGCCCTGACCAGGATCAGATGGGCACCTGACACCGTTTTGCTCATTATAAGCTGAAGGCAAGAATACAGAAGCAGAAAGGAAGACTAATGTATTGGGGAATTATTAGATTTATGTATCACATATTTACACATGCAGGTAAATGTATATCATAATTCTGTGCATTGAAAGAGCAAAGGTATGTCTATACAAGCAAATTACTGTCAAGAGATGGCATGGATAGGGACCTTTCCACTCAACACATATGTGTCTCACCCAGCTGATGACACCACCAGGAGACCTAACTCCACGTGTGATGTCTGCACCAGATCCTCGTGAAAGGAATGCTTTACCGCTCCCAGCACCTGGTTTTGGACTCATCCTGATACTCCTCACTGAAGCAGCCTCCCCAAGTCCTGTCTATGCTCTGTGTGGATTTACTATTTGCTTCATTGGACTGGGAAAAAAGCCCTTAGACTCTGTCCTGCTCCCTGGTTGACATCCTAGGTTCACTGAAGCAGTGAAACTGTAACTATTGCATTACTCATTTTCTATTTAGCTGCTCAGCAAACATGACTTCCCTCAGTGCCCTATCACCACAGCTGTCAATCACATTGGTGTGAGACTTAATTCTGAACTAAGGCTTAGTTGAGGACTTGATTGAATCTGGGTTTGGTTGTGATTTTGTAGGGGAGGTAACAGATTACATTTATAGACACTGCTCTTGAAATCGGAACTCGGATTTTGAACCCCTGACCTAAACTTTTGTCATAGAGACACAGGGACAGGTTTTACCCTTACAGCACTGGAGACACGCAGCAACCCCACAAGTGTCACTGCCATCAGTGTGTGTATTGTGCACAGATAGCGAGATACAGCATGTAATTCAATAATGACTTTGGCCCAGTATGTGTGGGTGTGAAGATGTGTGGGCTCCTGGCTTGGTTTCAGGCCAATCTCTAATTAAAGAGTGAAAGATTAAGATGAAAGCAGTTGTGCTCTTCGTTCTTCAGTCAGAATGACCTACTAGTGTTAATTAAAACAGTCTTCAGGCAAGAATAAATTTGGCTGCCAAAGTTATGTGCTTGGCATTAAATAAGGACATAGCTGGGTTTCAAGTGTACTGAGCTTCTAGAGCTTTCACAGAACCCCCTCACGTAGCTTTGGGCACTCTGGTTGGAATACCCTAAAACAAATCCTTTGCCTAAATCAGCTCCTTCATGTGCATTCCAGACACCTGCTGGCTTTTACTCCAAACTACATCAATTGAGAACGGGTACGTGACAGCTTATCTTGCACTGAACACACGGTGTGACCTCTGGAGGATAAAATATCACCAGGAACACTGGACACCTAAGTAGATTATTCGTCTATCCTTTCTATAGTCTCTGGTTACATGAGCCCCATGGCAACAGCAACAAGAAGATAGGCAGATCCTGCACTGCTCTGCTCTTCCTGGGTCTGAACATTAAAGTGCCTTTGATAGAGGCAAATCCTGAATCAGGTGGTTCATTTCAGGTCCGGGATCTGCCCCTGGTATTTTTATTTATTCATGTTTAGAAATAGTGCCAAAGGAGGGTCAGGCATCTAAAATGCCAGAACATCCTGTTATACCTGTGTGACACACAGTTCATTACTCTTAAAAGCCGTCCATCTTTCCCATCTCCCATTTATTCTTCCCCATCTTTATGGATTATAACCAGATGGCCAGGGGCTGCTGCTGTGACGTTGATACAAGCAGGGAGAAACAGATCCAATACTTCAGAAATACTGTTTTCAATGGGAATTGGATGCCATCAACCATCATACCTCTGAGGGTCAAAGCCTGAAAGGCCCTTCCCCATGCAGAGTGGTACACTCAAAAGGGAGAAGAGAAATGCTCACAAGCCCATCTCCTTGACAGACTCTTCTATCTCTCTTATTTGTCAGGCCCAGTCCTATTATTTTTCACCTACAATATAGGATTTTAGGGTAATTCAATGAGGAAAGGACCTCTGATGGTCTCGAGTTCTGCCTCCTGCTCAAAGCAGAGTGAGCCATGAGGTGTGACCAGGTTGCTCAGGCTTTTATCCAGCCAGATCTTGGAAATCATGAAGTGGTCCTGAGGCCCATGTCAGCCTCTCTGGGAACAGCATTTCCTTGCCTGACAGATCTACCTCATGAAGCCCCATCTCCTCCTCAGCCGTGCTCCTGCACCATATCCCAGGGGGTGGTGTCAAGGGGGACCTCAAGTCCTTATCTCCTTCATGGAGTAACTGAGGAGGTGACGATGCTGAGAGAGCAACTCACAGACAGGGAAATCACTCTGACCTTCCCCACTGATAGCAGGACTTTAATCAGGGCCTGAATAAAATCATTAATTCCCAGCCCTCAGGTTGTTTAAAGAGCTGTGATAATGGGCTGAGAAGAAATTGCAATCCATTTTCTCTTGGCAGGATTGTAACGGCATGACATGGCACCCGTCAGATTGGAGACAGAACAGGGATAATCTCCAGAATGAGAGAAAGACAGAAAAATCTACCCAGAAGAAACAATGGCAGAGGATTCTTCCACATATGCAAACACAAAGAGGTCAATTTACACTGGGCTTTTTTAACACGTCTTTATTGCTTAAGTACATTTGGCGAGATAGCCATAACATAAACCCCACGTCCAGCATTACTTGGCAACGCATTTCCCAGCTGGAAAGAAAATAAATTGGATTTTTTTCCTTTGTGCTAATGCCACATTTTTCGAATGCTATTTTGGAAGCTGATCAAGAGGTGGCTGCTCAGCATGCCTCTTCATTCCTGGTGGCGTTTTAGTGCAAAATAGCCAGCAGCAGCTTCCTGAAGTCCCCAGAGGTATCAGATCGGACAGCTTCAGCTAACGACTTCTTGTACATTTGCTGGAACTTCTCCTGTATTGCTGGTAGGTCGCTCTGAGAAGACATCAAGAGCCTCTTTAGAAGAGTGGGATGTGCTTTGAGCAACATGTGCTGCTCCTACCGGGACCCTTGGGGTCTGATCCAAGGTCCACTGCCCCCAGTGGGAGGAGGAGAGGACAAAGCAAGTCTAAATATCTCGGAGGTCTTTCAGTTTACCATTCAGGTTTGAGGTAAGCCTGTGTCAGATGTGTGGTGAGGGGACACCAGCTATGAGGAGGGGTACAGGCCCGTTTGGAGACCCGTGGCCAGGAGCACCTCTGCCCTGTGCTCAGCAATGCTGTGCAGTCACAGCCTTGGTGCAAATCCATTGTGGCAAACAGGGAAAGAGGCACTTCCAAGAGCGTGGCTAAAAGACAGTTTTGTTCCACCCACAGCAGTAATTTGCTAGTTACTATGGGGAGGGAATTAAATGCCTTGTTTTGAGCTTTGCTGTGAAAAGGCACCCACAGCACAGGCCTGATCTTTATCTCTGTGGGGTATTAAATGGTATCATGATTGGACCGTGTCTCAACAGAAAGACTACCCTGGAGCCTAATTTCTCACACTATCATCATTGAGAAATACGCTCTCCTCATCCCTGTGAACAACTCCTCCTCTATGTCAAGACTGACACAGCCCTGGGGTGACAACCTACACAAGTTATGAGGAAGGAAGACTTAAAGACTGTTTTTAAGATCTCAAATGTCTTGTGCAGTTTTGTGCTTTTTCAAATGACAATTATCTCCTTTGGCTCTTTATTTTTCTTCCCTACTCCCCATCTGTGTTTTCCCAGCTGGAATCAGAGAGAATTTGCAACATATGTTCATAGCCAATTCTCAATTTGGGAACTGCTGCTTTATCATTACTTAACTAGGAATTTGCTTTTTCACATCCTATTGGGGCCAGATCTCCCCATGGGTTAGTTTTAACCAGGTACAGTTGACTCCACTTGAAATTGCCTGCATGCTTTCTGCTTCAGTTCTGCTGAGAACAGAAATATATGTAATATCAAAATTAGAGTTGCCTCGGTACAGAAGAGTTGCCTGGGTACATTGATGTCATTGGGCTGAGATGGCTTGACTGAATACATGATCTACAGGACCCACTCCATACCCTCTACATTTGTATTTCTTCCAGAGCTGATGTGAGGTATGACAGGTCTCAGGGTACCCTACCTCAGCCCTGGTCACAAGGATGCGAATCAAGGTGTCTTCATCAGTCCCAGCTCCTTTCATCGACTTGTGCAGAAGTGTAGCAAAGTAACCTGGGCAGTCTTTGGCACAGCTGACTATAGAAAACAGAAAGAGGCTTCATTATACTTGTGTATTTACACTTTGTGATATATCTTCAACAAGAAGGAAATAAATAAGGAATAAATACAGGAAACTATCTAGGGTTTATGCTCAGACATATAAGCTGGTAGAGGTTTCATCTTGACTGGTTCCTTATCAGTATGCAAGAAGTCTTGGAGTCTGAATGGGGCATACATTTCTCCATGGGGAAAGTGTGTTACATAGTGGCATTATCAGCACTGAGTACTCTGCCATTCCATAGTGAAAATGAAATGAATGAGAAGGAACATCTTCCCTTCTGGAGTTCCTCTTGCCCATCTATTTATGTGGTAGCTGCTCACTCCACAGCTCACAGGAGCAAGATTTGGGAGAGCCCAGATCCAGATGAATAACAGCAATACCAGTAAGATAACCAGAGCCAGGACACAAGCTTAAATGCCTGTCACAGTCATTCCCAGTGCTAAGTTGCTGGTGAAGACCCTGTACATTTTGTGGTGGCTGGCTAGCACGCTTCTGATGATGCCCAGGCATCTACTGAAAGTTATCAACAGCCACGGCCTCAGGGGCAGCTTGGAGACAGCCTCCATGAGTTAGAGTGCAAATAACTCAGCTGAATGGAGAGTTGTGTCTAGCAAGTTTTATTTCTAAAACCAAGAGGTCCAAATGCACTACTGGAAACTGGCTCTTCTTTTCCTGGCAGATATGACAGCTCAGTTTAGGTCTATCTCGATGGCTGTCACCAGGCTGTACACAGATCCCCCACAACCGATGTCAGATGATGGCAAGAACTAGAAAAGAAAGCTCTTGACACTTTTTTTCTTACCAAGAGTGAGATAAGCCTTCTCAAGATCTCCAGAAGTTTCACTTTTAATGGATTCTTCTATGTCCTTCCCACACACCTACAAGGACAACAAAAAGGAGCCATGAGAGCTGCTGTCTGTACACACCATCCTAGTGCCATAAAACCAGTATCCAATTTAGGATCCAATGGCAAAAAGCCAATTCAGATCCTTTAGAACCTTTCCAAGGGAGTAATTCAAGGGCAAAGGATGTTCTCATCTGTTATAAGCACTCACAGATCCAGTGGCACCAAGAGAAGGTCTATGCATCCAAGTAAAGCACAGCAGTTAAGAGACGGATAACCTACATCAATCAGTCACATTGTATCTGGGGGCTTCTAGGACAAAGAAGCTGCAGCTTCTTCTTGAGTGACCCCCTTAGTTATCAAGCTTCCTCTAAGCCTGCTATCAAAGGCTCTGGATGGCTCCCACACAAAGATGATTTTTGGAGCTTTACCAGCTCTATGAAGTTTCGTTGCTTATTGTCTTTGGCTTCCCAGGGAAAGTTTGCAAACACTGGAGTTGTCCCCAAGCTTTTGTGTTATTCTGTAGGAAAGGGGAAAAACAGACTTCAAAACAGAGTTTATCCTGAAATTCAAGAGCCTCAAAGGCTTTTACTTTGCTCTGGTTTGCCTACTGGGTTGGCTCTGCATGGTTTTAGGTCAAAGCTGGGAAGTACATGTTCAAGGTACCTTCTGAGGATTGAGGCTTAAGCTCTGTGAGCCCCCAGCCTGGTTTGCATCTTCTCTATTTATCTCTCCAGCTGCAGAGGAGGGCTGATGTTTGCATGGCTCTAATCTTGGCCCATTTCTACCTCTAGTACAGCCAGGCAGGATGTGGTGGATGAGTTTGGGCAACCTGATCTGCTTGGTTTTAGGAATCAAAAAGCCAAGGTAGCTTGGCTATCAGAGCATTTAGCTGAACCCCCATGGTTTGGGCCACTTCAAGGGAGTATCAGTTAGTGACTGGGTTTGTTCTCCTGCCAGAAACAAACCAAAACTTGGATTAAGCTGCAAACGTTTTTCCAACGATGGGTTCCTTATTATGCTGACACTTAAATATGGCCTGGACTGGAGATCTTTCATCTTTGGTGCCAGGGGTTACAGTTTTCTGATGAATTTCCAAGTCATCCTTGGGAAGCTCAGGACTGTGAGCCAGAGGCTGGAGGGGGTACACTCTCCTGGGAATAAATGTCACTGCTGAGCTTCCACCTCACTGCAGGAGAAGTCGATGGATCTCCCATTGCTTTGACTTTCTTGGGTCATTTCCATGCGAGAGGTCTCAGTGAAGGTCTCACTGGAGGCCCAGGAAAGAGTAAGATGTCCCTGGTGGGTAACACAGGGAAAAGAACCAAACAGGATCTTGCTGCCTGCTTTGCCTTTTGTTTGAAGGCAGCAAAATACCTGCACAGGTTGTCTGCTCAGCATGGGCAGAGAGAAAGAGGCTGGAGATGTGCCTCTGCCCAGCCAATATGAGTGTGTGAAGCAGGGGGATCAGGAGGAGAGACCTTGACAGGCTCTGCTTTGGAGATGGAGAGGAAAAGACCAGAAAAGCAAAACCCTGCTTCAGGGCAGGAGTTTGTGAACCTGACCTTTGCTGGTCCTTCTGCAGGAGTGGGGACAACCAGCATCAAGCTGCTGTGGGAAGGGAACAACATGGTGACATTTCTTTGGCTGGATGTTGTGTAGGTTCTTCACTGAAGGTTCTTCACTGGCAGAAAACACAGCTTTTGTTCCCTACTTCCATGAGATCAGGATCCCCTTGTATAAAAATGTTTTCCAAGATCCTTAAAGCATTCAGGAAGTTTTAAAATGGCAAAGGAATGATCACCTGCTCTACATAGAATCATTTAGGTTGGAAAAGACCCTTAAACTCATTACATCTCATTGCAGGGTCTGCAAACTACATGTCAGGCTCTGTGCAACCCACATTGCGGAAGAGAATAACTCACCTTCTCGTAGGCTTGAAAAGTAGCTCTCAGCTGACTATAGCTTCTCTTTGCTAAGACCACATTGAAAGCCAGCTCGTCTGTTCCCCAGCGGCCTTCTCCTGCCTTAAAGATTCCACGTTATTTCTTTGAAGCACTTGTTTATTCACAGTAGAGACAAAAAGAGCCCTTGACCCACCAAGCTCCAGCCTGTGCCACCGTTGCCCATCTTCTTACACTGCCATCACCCCTGTGCTCGGTGCATATGGTCACCCCGAGGTTGCCCTTGCTGCACAGCATCAGGCAAACAGTGACTTTTCCACAATCTCACTTACTTTATAGAGATCTGTGGCATCTTGCACGGCGAGCTCTTCATTGACCTCTTGGGTCTCATCTCGGGTTGCCTACAGGAAAGGACATGACCATAAAAAACACCAGATCAAGCCCTGGTTACGTTTGCAGTGGGAAGGAAGATTGTCAGCGTATGGCCTCACGAGTACTGTGGTTATGGCTTTGCTGCCATCTGCTGACAATTGCCTGGTACTGGGGCTGAGTGGGGCTTGGTGGTACAGCTCTGAATGGTGTGTTCATGTTTACTGCAGCTCGTGGCTTTGCTGGCTTTAGAGGTGAAGCCTGTATGATAAGGTTTATCTCCCAGCTTCATTTGCTGTGTGCTGGGGTGCTAATGAGGTTGCAACTCTGATGCCTCTGGTGCAGGAAGGGACTATCAGGGGTGGCATGGACCATAACCTGCGGATGCTCCCCCGTGGCAGGGTGGCCTGCTGGTCCATTCCCCTTGTGCCAAGGCTCCTTGCCATCCCATAGGTGTTCCTGCTGCCCCCTCAGCCACCAGGTGTCCACAGCAGAAGACAAAGTCAGAGGAAAACTTGATCTGAGTTCGGAGTTAGGCTTGCTTTGAGGAGGGATGGACTAGAGGAGCTCTAGACGTCCCTTCTCACTTAGCTTGTTCTCTGGTTCTGCTTTCTGCCATTTGTTTCAGCTATTTCTACACTGCTGGGAAGTGGTAGCATGCGTGGCCAGATGCTGGGGTGGGAATTGGGCTGAGATGTGCAGACAGAGCTGGGCAGGATGGTCAGCCCCGAAAGGGCTGAGCTACTGGGTATGTCCAGCACCCTGGGCTCAAACCATGATGTTTCTTAGGAAAACCCTTAGTTAAGATGGAAATCAGATTTTGCTGGACTTGGGGGCAGAATTCAGCATAATGGAGCCACGAACTTGAATGGGTATTCTAGCCATTACCATGTTATAAATAATAATAAAATAATGCTGTTGTCTACAAAGTATCAGATTTATATAATTACTTCTGATTTTATAAATTAAAATTTTGTATATTAAAACCTCTAGAGATATAAGGCTCATACTTAAGAATGAAGTTTGCTTACTATGATTACCTCATTATTATATTGCGTATCATACTTACATTATTATAAATATCAGCTAATACTTATTATGATTACTCAGGGGAGGCAGGATAAAGGAACATATCTGTCAGGCAGCAGCATAAGAGGAAAGCCTCCAGCCTTACCTCTAGCACAGTGACTAATATCTTCCGTAGGGAGCCACTTGTGTCACTTCTAACATCAGACTCTAGATCCCTGTCAAAGACTGTGAAGAATAAAAGATTTTGTGAGTGTTCACCCAGTGATAAAGGCTCTAAATGGAGGTGTTTAAAAGACAAGTCTACTTACGCCGTTTGTATGCCTCCTTTACGTTTACAATTTCCTAGGCAAATGAATCAAACAAATAAGGGAAAACCATAAATAACTAAATGAATGAATTTAATAAAGACACACATAAATAAATAAATAAATAAACACACCCCTCTTTCAGGAAGTCAGTACCATTCCCATGTTGCGTGAGGTGTAGCAGGCATGGAGGCAAGAGAAGCCAAAGTCCCATTCCCTTCTCATGTTGGGACTCACTGCAATGCAGAGACACAGCTCAAACCCAGCCTGGCTCAGGACAGCATTTCAAGGGATGCCTGACTCATGCAGTTGTCACCCTGGTTTCATTTGTGTTTAGGCATAAGCTAAAGGGCTTTTTGAAGAGAATCCTGTTCCCATACCTGGCAGAAGGCACCTGAATGGTTAGAACAGTGTCAAAGCAGCCTTTTACTGGCACCTGTGGATTTCTCTATCACCAGTGTTGCCTCTGTGCCTTCCACAGGAGATATAATTAGGACCAAGGAAGGAATTAGAATTATAAGGATGCTGGAGAGGGACTCTTCATTAGGGACTATAGTGATAGGACAAGGGGTAACGGGTTAAAACTTAAACAGGGGAAGTTTAGATTGGATATAAGGAGAAAGTTCTTTA